>JABFEV010000276.1:0-18219 GCA_013618395.1 Fusarium domesticum | reverse complement strand
CCTAAGTTCTCGCCATCGGGAAATTCACACTCTACCCCACCAACCATCGGGAATCTCCCACATCCGCCCAATCCCTCCAACCTACATCACCCGTAAAGCCTTGTAACACAGAAATTTCCCTCCATGTCCTCTCACTGTACAACATGCGACCCGTCATCATGCCCCTTTTGCTCACGGCAATTCTCCAGAGTCGACGTCGCAAAGAGACACGCCAAAACATGCCGCTCCAGAAACGGACGAGCTCTGGGACAGGTGAGACGGGGACGGAGGCTACGTGCCTGCGATGAGTGCTCCAGAGTCAAAGTCTCATGCGATAGGAAAGTACCCTGTGAGAGGTGCTGTCTGAAAGGAAGGGATTGTGTGTATAGTTGGCGATGTGATCATTCGGAACCGCAGCGTAATGGTCGCTTGGCGGTGTCGTTTCTACTCAATTATGCGAGTCCCGATCTAAGCTCAAAGGCGAAGGCTATGGCGCAGGATCTGGAGAGCATGTCAGATGAGACGGAGAGGCCTAGTCTGTGGGAACGTCTACCGCAGCCGAGTCATGGTGTAGAGACTATCGATCCTAGGTTCCTGTTTCTCGATTGCTTCGATGAGGCCGACTCGCAAGACTTGGGGTTTCAGGGAATGTCTGACATTTTGTCAGCTGATGCTCTTTCATCTCGTCTTGAACTTCTCGTCTCGGAGCTCCGGGCTGGCGCGGGAGACAGGTTTACAAGGGACCTCGAACAAGCCATCACCCAAGGCTTCTTCACGAGCGATAGCTTCTACGGCTTCATCGATGTGTTTCACCGTCGACGACACTATCAACTCTCCACGATACACTGGCCAACCTTTGTCCCTGAGCAGGTACCACTTCCTCTGCTATTGGGAGTTGGTCTCGTTGGGGCCATATACGCCAACTACGGAACCCAATCGTCAACATTAATCTTCCCTGGATGTGGTTTCATCGACCTTGCTGAAAAGTACATCCACAAGCGCCTAAAGCGAGTCTGTACATGTTCATCCTCATCTCCCCCGTCCGAGATCCTGCAGCACTGCCAGGCCGCTCTACTCGTGAACAGCATGCAGATGCAGGTTAATGACGCAAGAACCTGTCGGAGAATATCAGACAAGCGCCATCCCGCCGTTATCTCGATACTGCGAACGTACGGGTTCCTCATCGCCAAGAGTGCCGGGATCCAGGACACTTCTCAGCTGATTGAGCGTGAGACCTGGATCAGAGTCATAACGTGGGCTTTCATGGCGGACGCGATCAAGACCTTGTTCTACAACGTGCCCCCGATCATGACGGTTTCCGAGATGGCGATTGACCTCCCCTGCGATGAGGAGCTCTGGGCTACTGCATCTCCCGACACGTGGGAGGCGCGAAGGTGTCGGAACTCAGCCAACGAGCTTTATTGTATAAAGGATATTATTTTCGCGCTGCTGCAGGATGAATGGTTGCACATGTCGAGTAGACTCTGCGAACTACCCTGCCAGCGTCTTCAAATCCTCGTACCTGGTAAATGTGCTCCCCAGCATGTAGAGCTTGACTGACAAAGAATCCCAGTTTTTGCAATCCTTATCTTCAACTATCACACCAGCATGGTATCTAAACCGCAATACGCCGTTCTCACACGCGCCCTCGACCGATGGCAGATACTGTGGGATACTGCGTTGACCCGATTCTCGGCCGAGGAGAACAGAATCAACGGTACAGCGAAACACTCCCGAGACGTGGTGGCACTGCTGAAAATGCTGGTTGGTGTTGTCGGAACGCAAGAGGTCCGGGGGTCAAAGTATCTGGAGAGGAGTGCTCAGTATGAAACGGATGCTTTCTATGCATTTCTACAGGAGCTTCACCATAGGTTTGGGGAGAGTGGACAAGGGCGTTGATTGTAGGGCCTGTGTTGGGAAGGGCCAAGAAGATGATGCATGGAGAGCGTGTCACGTGAAGCATCTAAATATTTTGCATAAAGATACTTAAAATGAATCAAATCGACAAGTACGCCAAGGCATTCAGGCAAGATTTCTTGGCAATTTAGCATGTGGCAAGGGGGCGGCGGTGCCAAAAGCTTCTTCTAGAAAGACTGCATGTCACGGATCAACACAGCCTCGATGGCTGTGATCAGTGGCGGTGGTGTACATAGGAACGTGCTGATGTTTTCGGTGACTACTAGATAGGGTTGGTTGTTCGGTCATGAGGTAATCAATCAATTTGCATGTAGAAATCGCCGTCATTTGGATTCACATGGGTTGGCGATTGGGCTATTCGTGAGCCAGACATTATGATCCACGTGGAGTTGCATGTTGGTTTGCATCAGAAACACATCAATTGCTTGTTCGTGATTAGAAAAACTTGGCAAGACCATGTAAGGCAGTATCGTAAGCCACATGGATCCATTAATGGTGGAATAGTAGACAACCTAACCTACTCTTTCTGACAATTATTAGGTATACGTTGGAAGGCATCACCCACCAACTGTCCAACTGTGCCTTTCGCCCAGATTCAGCCTACAGAAACGACTCGCCCCATCAGAGGGAGATTACCAAACCGGCGCCGAACCGCAAGCGTCGATGACATGCAGGCTTAACAGGTGAATAAGCGATTGAATGTCACTCGGGGTCCTTTGCTTCGAAATTAAGGGTCTCTTCTTTTTTCTTCCAAGGCTCTTGGTGTTTTTTTCCTGTTTTACTATCCTCAATCTTTTAAGGGAAATGCCACGGAGATATTCATCTTTTCCTCAGCTCTGCTGAAGAAAGCTGCGCCCGGATTTGGGGCGAGATCATCCTCAGCTTCAGTTCCATTACTCATTAAATAAAGCCCACAATGGATGGCTTTCCTTCGAGTTTTTCGGGTCATTTGGAGGCTTCAAAAGCTTAAGCTTTGGATTGTCATGATAAATTAATTTCAATAAGCAAGCCACTTGTTTCGTTTTCTTATGAATTAAATAAGAGTAGGTAGTTCTCTCCCTCTGAAAGACCAATTCTCTTGTCATTTTCATCTTCTCATCAACCAGTTAAAGAAGCTACTACTACTAAAGGTGTCGGGTGTGACCTCATTCATTGCCCCCCTTAAATCCTTCGAAACAAATAACGATCATCGTTCACAGACGTAAATCTCGGCATCACCAAACCCTTTCCACCCCCTGCTCAGCCCCTTCACTGTTCGCCACTGTCTTCCCCCAAGTAGCCGAGTCGTGAGATCATCCGTGCCCACAAATCCTACTCGCCCCCCTTCAGCAAATCCTAGTGTGGGTATGCCTTTTCCAGGCGCAGCAGAAAGTCCTGATCAACCTAGTTGTACTCCGTACTGTACTAACTATTATGTAGTAGTTGATCCTACAAGCCCGGGCCTGGGTGATCTCATCTTATTAAAACCGGGCATTCTCCCATCTCTTTTCGATCCACCTCTTGCTGCCCGCAATCTATATACAACCTAGAACCTACAACAAATACACTGATAAGATCTCTTGGACTTGTGTTTCCAACCTTGCCAGTTTCTTATACAACAGTTCGGTTGATTGTTTTTACAACGTTTGTTTACTCTGCCTACGAACACAACTCGAGACTTGAAACGTCAAAATGAAATTCGGCTCAGCTATCTGGCTATGCGCTTTACTCGCTTCAGCAGCCGCGTCCTCCGTCGACGAACATCGTCATGTCGAACGCGTTGATGTCGCTCCCCGCACTGATAAACACGAGCTTTACAAGCGTCGTGGAGGTGGAGGTGGAGGTGGTCGAGGCGGAGGTAGCAGCGGAGGTAGCAGCGGCGGCAGCAGCAGTGGTGGCAGCCGATCAGGAGGTGGGCGCTCCAGTGGTTCAAGCGGCGGCTCGCGTTCTGGGGGAAGCTCCAGAACCAGCGGTCGCAATCGTAACAGTGATTCGAATAGAGGCTCATCTCGTTCAGGTTCTTCAGGCACCGGCAGCTCGGGCACCGGCAGCTCAGGCACCAGCCGAGGCGGATCATCCTCCGGTTCCAACGCCGGCGGTTCTTCATCCCGTGGCTCCGGTCCTCAGCCCAGGTTTGGCAACGGCCGATTCTACCCCGGTGGTGCAGCCGTACCCTATCGATCCGGCGGTCGCAGTCCAGGAGGTATTCTCCCCTTCGTTCTGATCGGAGGCGCTCTCGCCTTCTGGCCCGGTCTCTGGCTCTACGGTGCCCACATGTACCGCTACGACGACGAATACCGCTACTATAACGAGACAAGCGAGAAGGACGAGTCGCGACCCGTCATCTGTGGATGTGCCGAGTACTCGGTCTGCGGATGCGATGACAACAATGACACGGCTTACTATGACGAGCTCATCGGCAACGGTAGTTGGCAGGCTATGAACAAGTCTATCGTCAACGTAGCCGAGGTCAACGGAACAATGACCATTCTCATCAACGGCACTCTCCCCAACGGCACCACCGTTCCCGAAGAAGAAGCCAGCGCCGACGACGACAGCTCATCCCAGAACACTCAGGACAGCTCCAACGCGGAGAGCATCGGTGCCGGCATGCGCTCCCTCATCGAAGCACTCGGCTTCTGGCCCGCCATTGCCGCCGTCATGGCCACAGTCTTTGTCGCCTAAATCCATAAACACCCTGGTTTGTTTGAAGAAAAACGTACATACTTATACCCCTTTGAAGATCATCACGGCTTTTGTACGACAGAGAGGGTTTCTAATTAACATCAGCTTAACGTGTAATGGATGATGGCGCCTGGCGTTGATATTATAGGTTTCGGAGGATTCTTGTTTCTTCTTCTATGCAATATCCATATTGACTTTGTTTCTATACAAAATCGCTTGCATTTCATCTACGTCTACTTTGGGATTTTCCGTGATATATTTGATCTAGATTACGAAGTTGGTATGTGTACTGAGGTCACGCATTGGACCGAGGAGCATCGTTCTTGACAAGCAACCCTAGGTCTCCCTGTCTCCATCCATCCATCTCCTACTTTATTATGACTCTTCAACTATGTCTGCCTCTCACACCGTCCCATGTCCCTATGAGGCACAATCACAACACACCACCAACAGCCCTTTCCGGTCTGCATATCCACTCGGTTTCATTCGTTCGTTTATTCGTAGCAGGGGCATGGAATATGAACCCTACGAGGCTGACAGCTAGGCGTAATGGCGGACATGGGTGGTCTTTGAAGGTATCGGGCCGCTCCAAAGAGAAAGACATGCGAGTTTCCGTTCTGGAAATCGATTGGTATTCGGGCTTGTCCAGAATCGGTAGGTATACGCCGTGTAGAGTTGACGACTAATAAGATGGCTGAAGATATGGGAATGTGATGAATGTGAACCACATTTAAACTGAATTATTTACAGACAATTACGGTTTGTCGGCTTGAATTCATTCTTTAGCGAATGATTTATTATTCGTTTGATACTCTGGCGTTATTTTGATATTGAACCTCACCATGGACAAAAAATACCCTGTAGCATGCAATAGGTTTTTATTCTCACCTCGGCCGCGAACTAACTGATGCTTCTGGTATAACAATTTTCAAAATCCCGACATACCTTTTGGAAAATCTTTAGTTATAACGGTTTCCGTCCAAGTAACCAACGGTTCTGAATCTGTCCCTTGAATCACAATCCTGCGTAGTGTTCTCGTGGCGTGGTTTGGCTCATACCATGACCGTAATCACCAATTTTAATAATGATTCATACTCAAGGTGTAAGATTATATGCAAAATGCATCGCATGATTCTCATTTTTACTCTTTCATCTCAACTGCAACAATCCGTTCTAGCATAAATTGCCTTCACAGTATCCATCCACCACCTCTTGACGCTTGAAGGCTGTCTTGGATGTATTGACCTTCGCATAATAACTTACGTCAAACAAGACTGAAATCACACCCGGTTTATCTCCAAATCCTAATAAGCAACCCTTCCATTCAACAACTCTATCCAGTCAACCCATGGTAAGTGGCGATGGAGCTTCTATCCCATGTTTGGTGTTGAGGATGAGCCGCCACACCTAGCTCCACATTATAGCGCCACATGACTGCCCCTTCCATCTTGAATGAGCTGACTCAGCTCTGGCTGGCTGGATCTCAGGCAAGCGTGATCCGACCCGCGATCGCAACCGTGAACTAGGCCTCACCCAACATTTCTGCCTCGTGACCACGACTTCGCACTCGAAACCGCTCCCGACCGACGCGGAAACACGAAACCCACCACTGAAGCATGTTTTAAGGATTCCTAACTTGCCGCAACCCCGAGGTACTCGAGAGGGAAACTTGCGACACCACGATTATGGGCAGCGATAACGAGGACGAGAAGGCTTTTGCCTCTCTCGACGACGAGGGTTGGAAAGCCCAGAATGCCGCCGACGACCGTGAAATATCTCGACTTTTGGAACAGAGCCAGGATGGAGGTAGTGGCGGCCTGAAAATCGACGACACCCCATTCGACCAGACTGGCAAGGCCGACGATGCAGAGGATTTCGAAGACATTAGCGATGATGACCTACCCGACGAGGAGGAGCCCAGCGCTGGCACATCGGGGGAGCTGCCCGGCTTGACTGATGATGGAGGTAGCAACGATGCCGATGATCTCTTCGGCGAAGGCATGTCTTCTCCTGGTGCGATGCCCGGAGCTTCATCACCTGCACCACATGTACGCGAAGATGAAGCAGGCGACACGCAGCCCATGGATGCGGAGCTAAGCTTCCCCGGAATGAACTTCGATCCCGATCCCCATCTCGACGGCGCGAACCAAGATCCCGATATTCCTGCCCCTGCCGAAACCGTCGAAGACCTCCTCAAAGCTGCCTGGCCAGCGTTTAAGAAAGGTCACGTCCTGACATGGAGCGAACTCCTTCCGGCCAAGAAGGCTACTTGGAAGGAGAAGAAACCTGTGAGAAAGCCCAAACACCTTGTTACCAGCAAGCTGAGTCTCGACCTCGCACCCGATCAAGAGAAGCTTTTCCGAATCCCAGGCCCTGCCACTTCGACTCGCAAACCAAAACAGCAAGATGACAGGGGACTCGTCACTTGTGGGCAGGATGAGTCGAAGAGCAGAGAGGATGCCGTCCAGTTTGATCTCGATCAAGAATCCGACTCGGAGACGATTGCTGGTTTCACACTACGCGATATCGAACTAGCCTGTGAGGACTGGAATATGTACATTGCCACGGTGGAAACAGATTTCAAGACGAAGCAAAAGGCAGAGCAGGAGCTGTTACAATCACGGAAGCATTTGCTCGAGGAGCAGGATGACGAGTGGGATGCAGAGTTTCTGGCTGACATGCCCGATGATGCGCCTCCTCGCCCCAAGAAGCGAAAGATGGGTCAGCTTGGCCTTCCTGAGATCCCTCGTTACGCAGCGCCATCCTTTGATAACTTTGAAGATGCCACCCGCAGAGGCGCCAAGCACGTTCAGCTGGACATGAGCGATCCTTTTCTCCTGCTGGAGACACAGGAGCACCAAAGAAGCATAAAGCGGCCGCGCCAGGAGAACAAGCTCAAACGCATGGCTAACGGCCACTTGGGCCGGGATGTCTCTCAGCNNGGCATACGAGATGCTCAAGGAGAACCACCAGAGCAAGGTTCGTGCTACGCTTGGCAACATCTCAGTCGAGCACAGTATGCCTGCCATCAAGCTTTCATGGCCATACTACAAAGTTAAGCTCGGTGGGACGACGGACGAATATCATCGCCCTCGCTTCAGGTACAAGAAGTTCTCTGGTTACATGATCAAGTTTGACAAGCCCCATCACCACAAGCGAAAGATGATGAAGGGCAAAGCGCACGAGGTCTTCTTGAAGTCGAAGGATTTGAGTATTAACGATAACTCGATTGCCGTACTGTATGAGTACTGCGAACAGCGGCCACGCGTGCTGAGCAACTTTGGCATGGGTAACCGTCTCATCAACTATTACCGACGAAAGGATAATAGCGAAGACGATTCACTGCCGAGGCAGGAATTGGGAGAGTATCGAATGCTCCTTCCTGAGGATCGATCTCCTTTCTCGCTTTTCGGTACTGTCGACCCCGGTGAGACGGTTCCCACACTGCACAACGAGATGTACCGAGCTCCGGTCTTCAAGCACACCCCTCGACACACGGATTTCCTCGTTGTGCGTAGTTCAACAGGCGAGCAAGGATCGAAGTGGTTCCTCCACAAGATTGATCACATTCATGTTGTCGGACAACAGTTCCCGTCGGTGGAAGTTCCTGGCCCTCATAGTAGAAAGGTCACGAATGCTTCCAAGAACAGGATGAAGATGCTGGCTTACCGAATGATTCGACACAGTGACAGCGACAACTGCCAGCTTTCCGACATTACCAAACATATAGCAGATTCAACTGACACTCAGAATCGCCAAAAGTTGAAGGAGTTCCTTCAGTACGACAGGGAAAGCGGTGAGAAGGGAATGTGGCGCCTGAAACCGACCGAGATCCTCCCAGACGAAAGCACCATTCGTGCTATGGTCAAGCCCGAAGAAGTGTGCCTGCTGGATGCAATGCAACTTGGCATCAAGGAACTTGAAGATGCCGGGTACGATCCACGAAATGCTACTATTGATGATGATGTACCCATGCAGGATGCCGATGGCGAAGATGAGGATGCCGATGAGGACGGAAGTCGAGTCGCCAAAAATCCTAAAAAACCGGTCGAGAAGCAGGAGGAAACTCTGGCTGATAAAATGGCACCCTGGAAGACTACCAAAGCATTTATCGACGCCTGTGCCCAGAAAGCCATGCTACAGCTCCACGGCGAAGGTGACCCTACTGGCCACGGTCTTGGTTTCAGTTTCATTCGAACATCGATGAAAGGTGGCTATATCGAAGCCGTCCAAGGACCTCTTGCCACGTCGGCCGATGCCATGGAAAGGGAGAAACGCGCTAACGGCGGTCACGCATACAATGTCAAGAAGCAACAGGCCATGTACGAAGAGGGCATTCGCGAGATCTGGGACAAGCAAAAGTCTACCCTATCCGACCCGCAGGAGCATGACGACAAAGACGTCGCGGTGACGGAAGATGAAGATGACAGATTCAACGTTCAATCAGCTGTGACCCCAGCTCAGTTTGACGACGGTGTCAGTCAAATCAGCGGTTTGACCTCGTCTAGCAGGCACCTCAAGCGCGCTATTCGCATCAACCGAGAATACCGCATGCCCGACGGCAGCATCCAGACGCGCCCGGAAATTGTTCAC
Source organism: Fusarium domesticum (assembly GCA_013618395.1). Lineage (NCBI taxonomy): Eukaryota > Fungi > Ascomycota > Sordariomycetes > Hypocreales > Nectriaceae > Fusarium > Fusarium domesticum. The sequence continues at coordinate 9,066 of JABFEV010000276.1, read as the reverse complement.
GACCCAGTTGTGATATCGCAGTACATGAAGCGGCGAACAGAGGCGGATCTTGAAATGAGAGAGTACGTCATCCCCAATAAAGCAAGCCCAACAATACAGATATCTTCGAAGAGAGCCTTGACACAGTCGACCATCGGGATATATGGCGTCGGCAGCATTGGCTCAGAAATGGACATTGTCGGATTGGAGTTTAGAGCACCGGCTTACATGTATCTTTCAACAGTATCTACAGCTCCCGACCTACGGGCAATGCCGACCACGATCGTCTTGCGGGCATTAGGTATGATTGAATTGTGCACGATAGATGAGGGATCCCACTGACAGCCTCTAGAATCAAGAAGGAACTCGAAAGACTCGAGAAGAACAAGGCTCGGCGACAAGCACGAGAGCAGCAGAAAGAGCTGCACCACAAAGCCAGCACTGGCGACGCCCGGTCCCCTAGCGCTAACGGCGGCGAAGGAAAGGTGCCCACAGGAACAACCCGCAAGTGTGCCAATTGTGGCCAAGTCGGCCACATCAAGACCAACAAGAAGTATGCAGCCCCCCCCCCCCTTCTCCCTTCCGTCGGTGCCTTTCGATTGGTGGTATTTGTCAAAAGAAGACGCAAAGAGGAAGAGACAGAAGCCGAAAGGTCTGTTGCAGGGCCACTTGGAAAAGAGTGACAAAGGAGCTCGAAGACTGGCCAAAGTACAAGCTCGGCTAGACAAAGCTGCCTCTGCCAAAAGGTTGAGGGAGGACAAGGCGGCGGAAAGGCGACAAAAATTGAGCGCCGAGCCCTCGCCGAACAACAGGCAACAGGAGGCGCGGGCTGTCGAAAAGAATGCCAAAGCGGAAAGTCAGCGACTTGCTCGAAAGGAACAAGCCCAGCAATCACGCGAAAAAGTGCGCGACAGTTGCTTAAAAGACTGCAACGAGAACGTGCTGCCGTAAGACCCAAGTGGCGTTACAGAAGTCGTTCCTGACAAGCGTCGGCACCACCAGAAAGACACGGCCTACTTCACCCCGCTGCCTCTACTATTTCCTTCAGTTCTCACAAAACCCTTGCGACATTGTTACTAACTTGTGGTGTTAGGTTATGTCCACTGCTTAACGGCACGATGAAGGCGGACAATGGAGCTGCAGAGCACGGAGGCTTTGGTAACTACAATGCGCCGGCGGCGAATGCTGGGTCACCAATGTAGTAGGCACCAATGCAGAGAGGAAGACGCACATGCCAGGGGTGCAATGAAGGAGAGGGAGTAGAGTTCTACGGAGATTGGCCCCGATTTGAAAGAGTTGGCAGCGGACTCGAGATCCTGGCTCACTGGCCGTGAGGGTTGTGCTGAGGAGCTTCTATAATTGTATTCTTATGGTAGGATTTAGGAGGGAAGATGCGTGACAACTAACGTTATGGTTTACGGAAGGTCATCAACATTTGGGAAGGGAGTTTGGGCTCTGGAAAAAGGGAAACATGACGAAGCGAGACAAGTCAGGCCAAGGCTTGTACATCGGACTGAGATACTACAGCGCTCAGTTAATCAAGTTGGCAAAATACCCAAACATTCATTTCAACTGCTGTTGTATCTGCATCATGGCGGTCGTGTTAAGGGGAGAGTGGGTGCGAATTAGAAGTGACATCCTCGTTGACCAGATTCAACTTGAGGGAGCTATTCTGGTTCTTACCAGACATGACATATGGCTATTCAACGGGTCAACAAATGCTGTGTACAACCAAACCATCATTACAGCGGCCTCTCAGAGACAAGAGATGGACTACGACTGAGAACCCTCGTCATCAGACCAAAGAGTATGCCCCGCGGTGGGAGAAGGTTCATTGGTCGGTTAGGGGGTTCCAAAGGTGGGCTGCATGACAGTGTTGAGGCTGAGAACATGCATGGTTGTTATTTTTAGAAATAGAAGTTTGACGGAGGTTTTTCTTTTACTCTGAAGTTTTCTAGGCGCTTAGATCGAAGGGCTTTTTAAGGTGGCACGTGGTTATCGCCAAGTTTCTGATGTTGGTTGCTGCGATTTCGATGCCAGATTAACCATGTAAACGTATTATCATCGTAGACGATGGACCAGAAGGTTGAGCAGGTACAGAACCATCTACCGACAACCAGATAGAGTGTAACAAATGACGGTTCAAATCCTTACAGGCATGACAGAACCAATGCGACGATAAAGTCTGGGCAAATGCAGCTAGATCTTGAATACGAATGTTGATGCAGCACAAGAGGGAAGACAAAATGCAAGGAGAGTAAACCTTCAGTTTCAAGGATTTTCTGGAAAATGACCTAGTTCTGTTTACTTTTTTACGCGTGATCTGTGATTATCTGGCCGGGCTTAGTTCGGGCATGTTTGATGGAAGACATTTTAGATATTGGCAATGGATTTCGGATAGATGGTGAGTTGTTGATATCCAGTGATCGATGTATGGGGAGTTTGCTGTGTTGTTTTTCAATACTGGGATGTTAAATTTGAAAGGCTGGGAGGGATGATGCGTTGTAGCTGTATAGAAGAAGGATTCTTGAGAAGTTATTCATGATAAACCCAGAAGAGAAGGCTGTGTCTTTGTCAAGGTCACCGAATACAACTAAGCGCCAACTCCCCAGATTCCCTAAAACCCTAGCCCAGCCCAGGGCCTCACAGCACCTTGACCCACTACCAACTGTCAGACAGCGGGCATCCACCGCACACCGGTGAGCCCCCATTCTCTCTTCCTCTCTCTCTCTCTCTCCTCCCCAGCCACTCACATTTCCCTTAGCTAAGCAAAGATTTCCACCCCTACTTCATTCTTCCATGCTGCCTTCTTTCTTCCCCCCAAAAGAAAGTGAACACGATCTTATCTATTATTAGAAGCCCCCCGTCAAGAAACGCCAGATTCAGCCTCATCGTTCAATCCCGTCGCATTGCAACTCTGTCGCAAAAAAAGAGTTCATAGTTGAAGAAACTCTCCGCGTTGCTCCTGTACTAAGGTTGCTCTCTGCTCTCAAATTACCCTCTCCTGCATCTTGCCGTGCCGCGTCCTTGCTGTAATCTCTTTTTTTCTCTTCCTTCTCTCTCCTGTTACAATTTCACCCATACTACTCCCAAGGGTTCAACAGCACGCCCGCGTGTCGATCGGTAACTGGAGGATCTACAGAGGGAAAACAACAGGCAGGAAACACCTTGAAAAGAAGAAGAGGAAAACTTCTCCCAAATACAGAGACAGACAGACAGACCCATCATCAGGATCTCAGGGATTATCTCAGAGGGAAGAAGAACCACTACCTAGCCGGAGCTAGTCCTAGCTGCACCCAATCTACAGGTACCGCAGCCGCGCTACACAAGAGGTACCCCGTCGCACGCCTCACGCCGCCAAGCTACCACTTTCCAAACGGGTTCTTAGTCTCATCTTTTGCCAGCTGCTCCCATCTCTTTCGTTCCACTTCTACTTTTACGTTCGCTTTCTCTTTTACTCTCGGCATTCTTTCTTTGTCGAACTACTCTCCTCGAGCAACACCCCTTTCAAATCATTTCGATCCAATCCTCGAGTCGCCTTTGTTCAACTCTTGACCTCGACTCGTCATTTTCTTTTGCTCCAAGCTCTCTTCTTGCCCACTTATCTCTATCTACTAACCTCGACTTGTCATCGGTCGCGCGACTTCTCGAGCTTCGATCAGTGATATCTTGTGCATCGCGTCTATATTTGCGCTTCTCGATATATTGTCGGCGAACGCGACACTTCGCGCGCTCGCTGATTACCGTCTGGTCGCCGCGCTTTTGTACTCCCCCAAGCACTTTCACCTCGAGACGTTACTGCACCTCTCGACTACAACTGTATAATCCGACAAGATGGGACGAAGAAAGATTGAGATCAAAGCCATCAAGGATGATAGAAACCGTTCAGTGTACATCTCCCACATCCTTGACTCCACCTGCGCCGCAAGCCTGGTGGTTGCGATCATGTCCTTTTCGCTGACGCAGCGCCTATAGCACCTTTCTCAAACGAAAAGGCGGACTTTTCAAAAAGGCCCACGAGCTTTCCGTCCTCTGCTCTGTCGACGTCGCTGTGTTTATTTTTGGTAACAACAAGAAGCTCTACGAGTACTCATCAACAGATATGCGAGACCTGATCCAGCGATACCAATTTGTGAGTATTGCGCCCGCTCTCCGCAATTCGCCAGCCCACGAGTGTAATCGCCTGCTGATAGCTTTGATAGCATGGAGGTCCCAATGAGCACAAAGGTCCTGCCGATTTCAACGGTGGTAACGACGACGAAGACGACGAAGACGGTGATGCTACCCCCCCTCGCGGCCCAGAGGCTACCGACAACCAGATGATGCCGCCTCATTTCCCTGGTCAACCACATCCTCACTTCCCCCAAATCCGACATCACACGCCATCGGCATCGCCGCCCATTGGTAACGGCGGTCCTTTCCAGCCGCATCCAGGTGTCGCTATGCCACGAGGGCATACTCCGCAGCCGCCTATCGGATCCAGGCCTTCCTCCCGAACCGACATGCGTCGAATGGGGCCCGGCATGATCTCTCAAACTCCACCTCCGGCCGGACCTACACATCCCGGCATCAGCTACATGCCCACCCCTCCAATCTATAATGCCGCGCCTCATCCATCTGGATTGATGCAGTCAAGTCAGCAATATGCTTATGCACGACAGCAGCAACAGTCACAGCAGCAGCATCTTCAACAGCCATATGTAGACGACCGACGTAGTGGTTCTATGCCTCCTACGTATACAGCACAACCGCACGCTCCAGAAATCCAAGCACCACCACGTCCGACGCCTTCTCCTCAGCCAAATCATCAACAACTGCCACCCAATCCTGTGCCTCAAATCTCACCACCTCAGCAGCCTCAGCAACTTGAGCGTCGTCTACAAGATCCTTTGCCTCCCCCGCCCATCGAACGTCGGCCCGACTTTCGTGATCGACCACAACCTCCATTGCTCAACACAGAAACTGCCATCAAGAAATTGCCTCAGCGAAAGTCACACAGTATCTTTACACCCATCGAGGAGAACCGGTCCATTCTGTCTCAGCATCTAGCATCGTTCGCCAACGAATCCTCAAAGAATGAATCGGCGGCCGCAGCAGCAGCAGCAAATGCAGCCAGTGCCGCTCGAGCGCAGTCAATAGACGTGGGCGCTCTCAACAGAGCTGGTACCACAAAGTCGCCTCCAGTACCGCAACGATCGATCACACAGACGGACGATAAGATCCGAGCAGTGTCCTTGTCGTCGATACCAGAGACAACGCTGACTCCTCCATCACGGTCGAGCAGCGTCAAAGTCGGTGGCGCCGCTGGAGGAGCAAGACCTCGCGGCCCTCGTCTAAAGGTACAGATTCCTGATGGTGGCTCCGACGCAGGGGGCAGCGCGACAGCAGGGTCCGACTCTCCACACAATACTGCCGAGGCCGGTACAACGCAAGCTCCTCAGCGACACAATTCGCAATCCTCTCTGGTCTTACCACCACCGTCACCGTCTGCGTCAGCCATACTGTCAGCCGGAGCGACGGGTCCACCGAATCCGTTTGCGAGACCACCACCGCAGCAGAATGTAAATGGGGATACACCCGTATCAGCTTTACCATCCCGATTCCTCACCAGCGAGTTTCTCCCAAGCCCGAGTAGCTTCTACCCCGACTGGAACTTTAGGGGCAGTGACAACAATACTCTACCCAGCCCGCTGAACTTTGCTACTCCCGTTGTCGGATCAGGGCCGAGTTTTCTAAGAGACGACAACAACCCCAGCGCTAGCTCAAACCCTAATAGCAAGGACGCTCCAGCAATCAACGGAGGTTCCAGCTCAAACCTGGCTGTTCAAGATAGTAGCTCCACCGCGACGAAACGGAAAACCCCAGAGCCCAGTGCTACACAGAACGAGAGCGCAGGAGCGTCGGGTGATCCCAAGCGAGTCAAGACTGGGTAACATGCATTTGTAGTATGGTCCTAGGTATTCAACAAAAGCTGTTTTGATCCAAGACTCTGATCTGACTTGGACGAATTTGAATAATCCTCCGTCTTCCTTTCTATTATCTCATTGACAATTCGATTGCGATGAAAATCTCTTCTTCTGGTGGATGAGTTATAGTTTAGCTCGATCTACATTATATACTGATGTGAAGGGTCGCTCGGGCAAAGGTTGAAAAATCGTGACGAGTGGGCTTATTCGAGGGACATGGTGTTATTGTTTTTAGGTGCTTGTCAACCGTGGATCGTGAGAACTGATTAGACGATATCGACGACGCGGGATACTTGTAATGTTAAATTGAAGATGAATGAGATGATGGAACTTTTCAGGACTGATGGTTTGTGCCGTGCGCTGAATGGGTAATGGTAGTAGTACGATGAGTATTAAAAGACGAGTGTCAAGTGTTTATTTGGTCATTAGATTATATTCAGTAACATCGTACGTTATGGAATATCGTACAAGTAGCCAAAGCAAGAACATGCAACGTGAACCCGCTCGTGAGATACACACATCTAAGCGTAATTCAAAACTCCCTTGAGAATCCACTTTCAAGTCTGTTAGCATCACTTTCCAAAATATTCACGATATCCGCGATAACTTACCAACTCGCCATTCGCAACCTTGCTAGCCACCCTATCAACCTCGACCTCATCCGGCATAACCACCCTCCTACCATCCTTCTCAACCCACCAGACCTCCCTGCCTCCCAGAGTCTTGATTTTTGCGTTCTCATCCCACGGGCTGGCCGTGACGAGGTGGGCCTCGACGAACCGTTTCAGGTTCTGCTGCGCGCGCTCCTGGCCCTTTTCGCCCTGATACGCTTCCGCGCCCTCGTCGGGCTTCTCCCATGGTTTGCGGGGCAGGGAGTCCACGGCTGAGTTGAGGGGTGCGAGGACGGTGGTGTTTGTGGTGATGTCGCCGAGAAGGGAGTCTGTGGATTCGTGGAGACGGGAAAAGGATGAAAATGTGGTTAGGGATCGCTGGGAGCCTAGGACGTCTGCGAGGGCAACGGAGGGCTGGGTTAGCGGTTCTTTGGGGCTGTCGTTGGCCGAGATCTTGTTATCTGAGGTTTTCGGAGGGGTTATTTTGGGGAGATGACCGTTGAGGTTTGGACGGTTCGCTGGGTTAGGGAGGGGTTTGTGGAGAGGTGCTTGGTCTGGCATTGTAGCTGTCGTGAGGGTGAGCAGGGCGGATAGCAGTACGAATGGTTTCATTGCGGGGGGTTTTGAGATGTGAGGTTTGGATATGATGTGGTGATGGGGGATTGTGGTGGGTTTAGGTATGACGTCGAATTGAGGGGCGATGGAGCGTGATAGGTCACGGGACTTTGTAGGAGGATTTAGTGATGGTTTGCTCGCTTGTGTGCTTATCAGTTCTATTACCTGAGTAGATCAGGAGCATTACTTTTACATGAAAACTGTATTTAGTTGTATCAAGGCAAAACTATCGTCAACGATGTATATTAGATAGTGAACTGAGCTCATTGTCAGAGGTAATCCAACAAGTAAACACAAGAGCAGCCAATACCACTCACGTGAGAGGCGAGTCAGCACTAATGTTCCGTACTTTCTCCATGAGGTCATCGATCACAAGCCAAATAAACTCACAAAGCCTCACAAGTCCAGACTCCAAAGAGATCCCCAGTGGTGGAGGCTGAGGCGGAGACTTAGATGATCCATGGTTTAGAAAAGCTAAAAATCCGGGGAAAATCTTTACGGGGGCTTCGGGTTCTGTTCACTTCGGTTACGGGATCCCCAGAGCTGTCACGGGTTTGGAGACGATGTAGGGTCAAGACTTTCACATGTCTTTTTCTTTCTTTCTTTTTCCTGGGTTTCCCAGGGGTTGGTTATATGTAAGGTATAAAAATTAACGTCTCCAAGTTTCACATGATCAGTCCCGCGCTACAAGGAGGGGACATTACTCGAGGAACCTAGGAGTTGCCCCATGTTATGTCGAATGAGGTTATTAGCAAAGGAGTTTGACGAATAAGAGATCGATCTTGTAAGTTCTGGTCATCTACTTAGAAGTCCGGGGAAATCAAATAATGGGTTGTGTTGTAGAAAATAGGCTGGATCATGGACATGGGAAGATGGGCTAACGATTCTTTTGGTTCTGAGGCTCTGACATGTGAAGATGGCCAGAAGAGAAAAGAAAAAAAGCAGAAAGATGTCTTTTTGCGGAGTAGTGGCCAATAAGGAACTTGCCCGGATCTGACGTACAGAACTGTAAGGGTCAGTCATCTGGATAGTTCAGTAAAGTCCATAACGGAGACGAGAGCGAGACGGCGAAGAGGCCGAGGCTCGGTAACATGTCCGGGTTGAGGATTTTGTGGGGTTTTGGGGGGATGAGAGGGATTGGGGAACAGAAGGTGGAGGAATTGAAAGGGTTTGTTTGTAAGGGGGTTATCTTCCTTCATAAGAGAGGAAGAGAGTGGGAAAAAAGATGAGCTGAGACGGAGATTAATATTCACATGTCTCGATATTCCAAGTTCAGTGTAATATCCCAACCATATGATGTTTCCTGACGCTTTCCCCAAGACAACATCTCTACCACTCTTGTTCCCCCACAGAAAGCCGTCTTCCCCCAGTGTTTGCCCAGTGTTTGCCCAGTATTGCCCAGTGTGGGTACCTCGGCACGCTACACTCGCAGCGAATAACAAGGCCAAGATTGAAATGACCGTTTCGGCAGGTTGCCCGGACAGAAGAACCGGCGATTCGGCCAAGCTTGGGGCGAAAGAGCTGAGAAATGTTGAATTCATCAGTGGTTTATTGGCTCTTTCTCTTTGCTCGTCGAACGTGTTCGGATTTTAGTCCATTTAATAAAAGAATACTATTCCATAAATATCCAGATATGTCTATTATGGGGGGTGTAGCGCCGCTAGAAATTCCGTTTCCGCTTCTGGGGGTGATTCTAAAGCTGCTGAGAAAATGGTGGCAGCTGATTTGTGCTCTGTGTTTGTGCGGTGATTTCCCCGCGTCAGGATCTCTATTGACGGTATTGTAATAAAGGATAATAAATATAGAGCATAATAATAATACTTCAAAAGGATGATTATAGATTTAATAAGAATTCACATATATTCATTTCTTTAGACATTTGTTCAAGTCTTTAC
>JABFEV010000275.1:0-19825 GCA_013618395.1 Fusarium domesticum | reverse complement strand
CCCCCTCCCTTTTCTTCACCGCACACCGTGTACAATACGGGGGTTTGCCCCAGCTACCGCCTGGAATGAGGACTGATGGGAAGACGGAGTGTATGGAATATGATATCTTGCCGGTTGTTTGATCCTCGCCTAGATGTATTTGGGGAGGCTGAGTTCTATGGAGAGAGCGGGTGGAGTGTTCAATGATGAAATAAGGGATTTGATTTGGCCTGATAACTGAACATATTTTTTGCCAGTTCCGCATGAGTTTAGCCTATTTTGGTGATATCACTTGTATGATTTTCGTTTTTACAGTTCATGCAGTTGGGATGATGTACAGATTACAACATGAAACAAGTTTCTATCAAGATAATTCGGTTATTAACAAATTTGTACATTCAACCACAAATGTAGTTTTCCGCTTACCGGTAGTCCCTGTCCTATTTACGCCAATTCCCATTTTAAACGGTTAGAATATCTTTACACAACACCAGCAATATGCAGGACATGGCCAACGCAGGCCTAAGCCGCAGCCGCCATCAACCCCTTTTGGATTCCAAGACATCGCTTAAAGTCAAGCTTGCGGCCCTCGCGGGGCATATGCTCGCCGCTTGCAATGCAGAGGATGCGCATCTTGGGGTCATAGCGCAGACCCGTGAGGAGCTTAGGGGTGATGAGGAAGTACTGGCTCGAGTGTTCGCTACATGCGATCTCTACCATACGCTCGTGAACCATGCGTTCGTTGCGGGGGTCCATTCCCTGGTTGATCTCGTCGACGACGCGGAAAGGGGACTGGGCCATGGACTGGAGAGCCATGAGGAAGAAGATTGTAGACACGGCACGTTCACCGCCAGATTGGCGGTGAGATGTGAGCTGCTGAAGAGTCTCGTTCTCACTGCGGGTGACCAGTCAGTTGAGTCACTCAAGTCAGCGGTTTGTGAAAGAGACTTACCGGAAACGGACCATAATATCCAGGGCCCAGGCGTCAAAGTCCTCGGCTTTGTGTACGCGAACTTCGCCCGCACAGCTAATCTGCTCAAAATTGTACGCAAAGGCGTCGTTGATTTTGGAGACTAGCTCGTCGAGACAAGGCTCCCACTTGGACATGATGTCGTCGGTCTCGCGAGTCAGGCCCTCGAGTTTCTCGTTGACGCCCTCTACCTTGCGGGTGAGACGGGTAATTTCTTGAGCACGCTTCTCGAATTCACGGATGACATTGGGGTTGGCGGCGTGGATGAGTTCCAGCTTGGCTTCCTCGGCATCCATCTCCATCTGCACATACTCCGGAGTCTTTCCTTCTTGGAGATCTTGCCAAATGGTTCTCTGTTCAGGTGCAGCATCGTGAAGAAGCTCCTGCATCTTATCGGCAAGTTGCCGTCCCTCTTCCAGTCGGAGATTGGCTTCGTCAGTGGCTTGTTGCAGAGATTGTTTCTCTACGTCGAGCTGCTCCATGATGTGAGCGTTGCGCTCCTTCAGGCCGGCAACATCAGACTGTGCCTCAATCCTTCGGATCTCTGCCTCGAGAACAACGTGGTGAGCTTCTCGGATACGCTCGATTGCCCCCCGGTGGCGGAGAACAAGTTCGGCTCTGCGGACAACGGCTGCGTCCCACTCATACCGGAGATCCAGCATCTTCTTGCGGGCGTCGCGCAGGCCTTGTTCGAGGTCTGTTTTGGATCGGTCCTCGGATTCTACACCCATCAGCTTGAATCAACGTTGCCCTTGAGAGTGTACACACCAATCTTTTCTGGCAAAGACTGCCATTTCTGATACTCCTTTTGTAGAATGTTCTTCTCTCTCTTGAGTCGGTCCTAGAACTTGTCAGCAGAGAAACCGTCGACGACGCCCCATGACACTTACGATATTTTCGTTGATATCAGTCGTTTGATCTTCGATAGCCCGAGACTTTTCTTGTTGGACTCGAAGCTCTTCCTTCAAGATACCTCGTTCTCCGCGAAGCTCCAATATTCGCTTGTTGAGTTCATCCTTCTCCTGCGCGTCAACTGGTTGGGAGGTCCAGAACTTTCCAGGCTGTATGTTCTTGGTGATGGTTGTCATCGCCTGGGCGCCGTACTCCTTTCGTCGTCGTACTGTAAACGACTGTCTGCCGGCAGCCCAGCTGTTGACCTTTCCACTGTTGATCAGTCGATCGTATTGAGTATCGTTGTGGTCCCTTAGCGAGACACCGGACTGATGGAGTCTCTTTTCTGCACAAAGCATTGCCAGAACAGGTTCCGGGCCGTCAAGAAAGTCGATGGCAAACCCATCCAGCCCAAACTGGGCGGCCTCGTGAGAGTCACAGGGCCGCCGAAACATTTCCAACGGACTAGCGCACGTGCGTATGACGACGGACAAACTCATGGCGCGATAGAGTTGGTCTGTTAGCTTCTTGTAATCGTTTTTCGTCTGGGCCGTGAAGCATGTAAAGTCATCAGCCTGCAGAAGCGACTGAACTTGATCCGAATATCTTTCGTCTTTGATGGAGCAACTGACCATCGGTGGCCCAAAAACCTCCTTTTCAAAGTCTTTTTGATGCTCCTGGATCCATTCCCAAGCAGTGGCAACTTCGGGGAAATGTCGTTTCATAAAGTTGAGCTGCTGGCCTTCCTGGGTTTCAAATGACTTAATGTTATCTTCTGCCTGCTGAATATCTGCCGAGAAGCCCTTTCCTCGTGTCTTGATGGCATTGATATGGTTAAGTATTTCGCGATGCTCTGCAGACAGTTCTCGAAGAGCGTGTTCTTCTCCTCGCTGGGGTATTGGTTAGGACAGGACATACGAGATCAGACGAGGGTGATACTCACAATCTTTTGGTTGAAGTCGGCAGGGTTAAAATCATGAGGTCGGTTCCTCAAATCAGCTTGAAGAGAGGTGATCTTAGTTCGCGATTGAGCTAATTCCTTCTTCTTTGCATCGAATCCCTTGTGCTCGGCGTTAAGCTTGTTCTCAAAATCCTTGAGGTCTTCGGCAGCAGTGCCAACGTCACGAGCCAGCTTTCTCGCCTTCTCCTCTGCTTCCTTCAAGGCACTCTTCCTTCCTGTGATGGCAGTGTCGATTTGACGAGCATAAGTCTGCTTGTGGTTGATGGCTTCGAGTGAAGGGCCACTAGCTTCCTCCAAGCGCCTCAAAGATCTCTCGGCAGACTTCTTTCGTTCTTTGGCTTCTTTGAGCTTTGCTCGTGCCTCATTGTATTGGGATAAGATGAGGGCCGACTTTAGATTGCTGACTTGCTGCTGGATCTCCTGACGCTCTCGAACTCTATCCACGTCCGCCTGAAGACCTTGCTGGCGGATCTCAAGGTTCTTGAGCGTTTCCACATCATTGTTGGTGGTTTGCGTCAAATCCTTCTTGTGTTTGTAAAGTTCCTGGAGCTGTTGCTGCCAGCTCAGCATTTGAGGAGGGGCGGCCGCGCGGAGGGTCTCGTGCAAGAGGTCAACAGGTGTACAGGCAGCAAACTCGACAACTTTGTCCTGAGGGAGAAATTGACAAAGGTTGTCGACCTGAATCTTGAGCTTTTGCATCAATGCCTGGACCGACTTGTGGTTCGACTCCTTGCCGTTGAGCCACCACTTCTGATTGTTTTGTTCTCGTCGAATCTGAACTCGAACAACGTGATTATTTCGATCCTTTGGTCGCTTGAATAGTTCAATCTCGACAATGGCGTTGTCTTTGCCATGCTTGACGAATTCCTTGACCGAACCAGCTCTTCCGAGGTGCTTGGGACTGTAGCCGAGGCCAAGGCAGATGGCGCAGACCAGAGAGCTTTTGCCTGTACCGTTGGGCCCGATAACCATGTTCAGATGAGGCCCTGGGAAGAACTCCGCTTTTTCGTAGGTTATGAAGTTCTCGACCGTAACTCGGACGATTGCGCCAGGCTGAAAACCATCGGAATCGTGTCCGTTGACGGTGTCGTTGACAGCGTCGTTGACTTGGCCCAACTGTGGAGGGCCATGGAAAGACCCGTCATTGTCGCCGTGCTGCAAATCAAGTCGAGGTCGCTTCGGAGAGTCTGCGGATTGTGTTGGGTCTACAAAACGAGCTTGATCGCCATCGTGGCCATCCTCAGTGTCGAGACGCTTGCGACGGCGCATGGAAGCAGGCGGCATCTCGCCTAGAGTTTGAAAGATTGCGAGTGGTTGTTCGTACGCAGGATCGGTCGGGAAAATTATGTAGGCTATTGTTGTCTCAGGGTCGGCACGCCACCTGATGGAAGAAGTTCAAAGGTAGGTACGTAGTGCGTGCAAAGATAATTCGGATAATTACTTTGAGGTTGATTGATGTTGGACACGCCCAGATCGCGTCAGTGCGCGCCTGCTCTGGTTGGTGGCCCAAAGTGGTGGGGCCGGCAGTGATGGAAGCGATGTGGGGAGTCTGTAACTAATTCTTTCCCATCCAAGCTACTACGTACGCTACTACAAAACATGAAGCAGGAACCACTCGCAGATGCCTCCAATAGCTACCTACCTTTAGCGTGAGAACAGGAATAATTTCACTTATCGAGTGACACTAAGTGCAGAAACAAATCCTCCGGCGGGCTCTCTTTCCCCTTCTACACTAATACCTACCTTTCTATAGTCGTGAACCCTCCCGTGAGATGCTGAACCTTTGGCTACCTACTAACCAACTTACATCCATTCCGGCAAGCAAATAACCGTTAGCTCTCGAAATGAACAAAACATCCATATAAAGCAAATAAAAATGCAGCCAGGTAATCCTAAAAAGATTAAGGGAGTGACAGAATAGGAATGAATTTAAAAATAACGGTCGTGCCTTTCAACAGATTGCACATCCACATCACTGTTATGGAGTGTGGATAATACTTCTTACTAGGGAGGTAGGTAGGCATTCGTTTATATTGATTATTGATATAGACCCTCCGTTTTGACCAGTCGCAAACTCGGCGTCAAGTGTTGATCGGTTTGTTATAACGTAGCAACCATATTCACGATCTGATTTCTCATCCCGCCGGAAAAGCTTGCAGATTCGTCTTATGTCAACGTGGCTCGTCAAATCTAGACAGACATGTGGTACAGCAATGGTAGTTCGGAATACACACGGTCCCCGCGTTCGACTGTTGTATTGTTGCTTAGTCATCCCTCCACGCCAAGCCAGCCCCTGTCAAAGGGGTCAGGCAACTTCATCCCTTGGAATTCAACTTCTGCCAGATGGCTTCACATACATATCTTACGAATTCCTTGGCATGTTCAAGGCCACTCGCTCTGGAGGCAATGCCTGACCAAAAATCTGCGTTCGAACTCTTCCCCGGCATACATCCAAGATGTTGAAGTTTCAACAGCCCTTTCCAAAGCTCAAGTAGAGCTGTGATAACCATGTATAGCTGAACCAAAGTGGTTACAAAGGTCGTTCTGAATATCCCCGAATCCAGCAATGTTCCTAGAAGAACTTCGATATCGGGTCCTCAGAGTAAAATTACGCTTCCCGCTATCATCAGTCGTGGGTTCTTGACCCGTTTTGGCTTCTACAAGGATTTAGCAGCTGGCAAGTTGTTTAATGTTGTGTTTTCTGGCGAGCCCATGAGTTTGAACACCAACCACGGCATGACGACTTCTACCACCCTTGGTCATGATCCGGCCTCCCCAAGCCTCACATCAATATGGCGCTCTATTGTGATCCCATCTTGTTCAACCTTTTTCACATAGTCTTCAAGTTCTCAAACTACCACAGCTAGCAGGTTCATCAGGTCAGTCTTACCATGGGTGGCCCAGGTAGAACCCCATGGATAAACTGGAATGTATCGCGATGAACCTATCGCAGTCTTGTGAGGAAATCCTCTCCACACCAACTTGCTCACTTATCCCAGCTCGAGCCAAATGTCGGATTCTCATTCTCCACAGTGTTCATTGGCAAACGGTATGTTATTGCGGGTTTGCAGATGCCAGTCGGTGCCTGGCAGTGCCCGGCGAAATTGCATTGGATACCAGTCGAACAGTAGGGGTGCAGTTCCAGCTACTCGACCAAATCCCTCCCTCCCTTCACAACCAACCTCGCAGAATTCATCCGCCACTGTGAGAATTGCATTCCTTATCAAAAACAAGCGTGGGTTGTTGCTTGTTGACTCAAGTACGCCTCTTCCTCTCATTCAATTCACCTTCCCGTCACTTTTCCCCGGCATTGTTTATGTTCGTCGCCTCCTTCCTTTTCATTGACCACGTTGGTTCTCGACTCTTGACTCTTGACTCTTGACTGTCTTTGTTCCACTTCGGTCAACGCGTACCATCTTCTCTCTATCTCCTTCCAATTCTTTCTCTGCCTACCTCTCCGTCTGTTTTTCTCGACAGCTTCTTTGTCTCTTCCACTTTCAATTCTTGCGCCTGTCCATCCTCGCCTCACTAGGTACTCATTCCGATAGCCATTACGACAATAACCACCCGCTCTGGTGGCTCGCTCTCTCTCCTCAATCTTCTTCTGCTTCATCGGGTCACCGAATTGAAGTTTTTGTGAGTATCATGTGCTGATCGACTGCACCTCGACAATCACCATGGCCGAGACGATGGTTTCCACCTCTATTCGATCACCACTCTCCGAGACAGCAGGCAGAATCAACGCAACGTACAGGGCTCAAGATGGTCACTACAAACCTCCTTACGTTCAATCGGCCATTCACAACACCTCTGATGCTGTCCATGCAAACTATGCAGCATATGCTGCCAATAGGGCCCCCCGATCCTATCACCAGCCAGCCCGCCCTGTTACTCACACCGCTGCTGCTACTCTGCAACCTCCCCAGGAAGTCGACGATCGTCGATTATCCCAAGCATCATACGACTCATCATCCAGTAGCCGGAGCAAGAAAAACTACAAAACTCACATCGGTCCCTGGCAGCTAGGCAAGACGCTGGGCAAGGGCTCATCGGCACGAGTTCGACTATGCCGACATAACATAACTGGCCAGATGGCCGCCGTCAAAATCGTCAATCGACGAATGGCATATTTGGTACAGGACAGTAGCTTGGCTGCCCTAAGCAAATGGGACAGCAGCCTCCCTGATCAGGCCGATGGTGAGATGCGTGTGCCAATGGCTATTGAGCGTGAGGTGGCCATACTCAAGCTCATTGAACATCCCAATATTATGAAGCTTTATGACATTTGGGAAAACAGATCTGAAGTGTAGGTTTCCGGTCTGCCATATCAATTTACAGGCCTTATATCTAACTTCTATAGGTATCTCATTCTTGAATACATCGACCAGGGAGACCTTTTCACCTTCATCAACATGAAGGGTCGGTTGAGCGAGGAAGTAGCAGTTTATTTCTTCCGTCAAATGATCAGTGCTATCTCGTATTGTCATTCCTTCAACATCTGTCACCGCGACCTTAAGCCTGAGAACATTTTGATCACCGCCGACCTGCAAATCAAGATTGCTGATTTCGGCATGGCTGCTCTTCATCAGACCGACACCCATCAACTTGCTACAGCCTGTGGCAGCCCTCACTATGCAGCACCCGAGTTGCTCAAGAATCGTCAGTACCGCGGAGATCGTGCAGACATTTGGAGCATGGGCGTCATTCTGTATGCCATGCTATCGGCCACACTCCCTTTTGATGATCCCGACCTTCGCGTAATGATGTCCAAGACGAAGAAGGGACAATACGAGATGCCTAAATTTCTAAGCTTAGAGGCAGAAGATCTCATTCGACGGATGCTTCAGATCAACCCAGATCGTCGCATCACCCTCAAGGAAATTTGGCGACATCCTTTGGTCCAGAAGTACGCCCATTTGGACGATTTTGGAGACATCAACGCTCAGCCTCCTGACACGCGTAAAGGGTTCCAGTACAGCCCTGTGCCGGTTAATGATCTTGATCCTCAGCTTTTGCGGCAACTACGCTCCATGTGGCATATGTTCAGCGAGTCAGATTTGAAGCTCAAGCTTACATGTCGAGAGTAAGTTACTTCGTTCTCGAAAGTCGGTCATTTTAGATGCTAATCTCTCAGATCAAATGATCAAAAGGCGTTCTATTGGTTACTGTACAATTACCGTGAAAAGCAACTCGAAGATTTCAAACCTGAAATTTCCCACTCGATGAGTGATTACCATCACATGAAGCCTGGGGTATGGAAGAAACGCGTGTCGACCTGTGAGTTTGCCCAGCCGCGAGCCAACGGGCATGGCCAGTCCATCTCCCGTTTCACCGTCATATCCACCGAGCCTGGCCAGGCTGCCAGCTATGAGGCGTTCCAAGAGGGCCAACAGTCGCAGTCCCGCGATTTTCAATCCAGTCAGTCCAAGACGAGCGTCCACCGTCATCACCATACAGCTAGTGGCTCGCGGACCGGTAGACTTCGGAGCGGGTCAGGAGCTCGCCGCAGCCGGGCTGCTTCACGAAACTCTGCTACAGGCCGCCTGCAATCTTCCCGAGGGTCGCTGTCATCTCTTCACAGTAGCCGACAAAGTACACCGCACACACGTAACGTCAGACACAAGCGCGGGGTTGATTTCAGTCATGTGCGAAAGCGTTCCAACTCTACCACTCGGGCGCGAGGTGACAGCCTTCCTCCGTATATCACGGAACAGGGGTCTACATATCAACTGGAATCGACGAATTCCGACATTCCCGAGGTTCCTAGTCTTCCAGGTAGCATATTGACGAAACGGGCATCCAAACGCGATTCGAGAGCACAAATACAGCAAGCTCTTGAATCAAATGCACGACCGGCAATAAGATCCAGACATGCTTCGGAGATCTTCAAGGAAGAGCTACGACATTTCAGCAGCAATATTGCCAGGGATTGTGATGAGGCTTTCAAGAGCTCTTTGATTGAGGAAGATTCGATTGCTGGCTCCCTCACCGAGCCAGATGGAAACTATTATGAGTCGACTCCATTCTCGTATACCATCGAGGACATGGGCGAACCAGTTCTGCCAGATGACAGTCCTGTCAAATCGTACAGTAGCCGACCTCTTCCTCCGTTGCCTTCTTCCCCTAGCAATGGAACAGAAGTTTCCCCATTAGCGCCGACACCTATGGAGTCACGCCCAACAACAGGAGACTCCTATTTTGAGGAACTCCGGTTAGATCAGGTGAAGACGGCTCAGCCAGTTGTGCTTATCAAGCATCCGGAACGGCGTGTAGTCTCCGCACCCGTCTATCACCACAGGCACAAGAGTCCTGTCGGTCTCCCACCCATCAACGAGACCGGAGTCAACAACGACAAGGCTCGAATCGTGTCGGCGCCTCCGCATACTCCTACCAGAAGTCGAGGCGATAAGAACCGCGGCATCGAGTATTTGAGCAGAGTCGAAAACAGCATCCGTGTGGTTTATTCTCCGGGTAACGAAAGCCCAGTCAAGGTGCCTGAACCGCTCAATGTAAGAAAGAAAGTCTCTGAGACGGAGATGGGGCGCATCACATCGCTGTCTCGCCCAGAACAAATGGCGCTTCGGCCAGTGCCTGCCGCAGAGACTGAACAGAAGGGTACTCAGGAGACAGCCCCCCAGGTGCCTGACCGCTATTCAACTGATGCGCAGGCGGAAGTCAAGAAGAAAAAGTCGTCTTGGTTCCGCCGAGTGTCCAAGATCGATTCGGACCATAGCAGAAAGTCGATGGATTGGCAGGATTGTAGCTCATATGCAACCTCAAGTGAAGGCAAGCGGAGCGACTCGGCATCGACAGAAGTTGCGACCAAGAAGAAGCCGTTCAGCTTTTCGTTTTGGAAGAGTAACAAGACGACAGACTCATCCATGTCTATCGATAGTAAGTGGTTCCCTCGACAACGTGACATGCTCCCAAGTCTAACAACAGCAGATGACCCAAATGCCAAGCAGAGAGTACATGCAAATGACCGTGCCAGTATCAAACCCATTCAGGAAACAAAGACTTCACATTCTGACTGGCGGGAGTCTGATTCTGGTGGAATTCGCAATATTGAGGTTAAGCAAAACTGGCTAGCCCGTCTGTTCCGCGTGAAGCCAGCCACGAGTCATCTCTGCATGACTGTCTCGCGACGACGTGCTCGTCAAGAGATAGCTATCCTACTACGGGAATGGCGCAAGTACGGTATACGCGGGATCCAGGTCGACAAGCAACGCAACATCGTCTTTGCGCGAGTTGCAGCCAAAAACTGTAAGTGAAGTGATTACCTCTGGTAGCAACTAGTAGCTGACAAGATGCACAGACCTGAACCTGAAGGAGGTGTCGTTTGCGGCCGAAGTGATGACGGTGATTGAGCACGGTAAGAAGCAACCGCTCTGCATCATCCGATTTACTCAAGAACGCGGCGCGGCCAGCAGCTTCCACCAAGTAGTGGATACGATGAGGTTGATTTTTGATACACGAGGCTTGACAGTAGTGGACAGAAGCAAGCAAAAGATGATGATCAAGACGCTCAACTCTTGAGCGCCTTGTTCGTGTCAGAGTTTCAAGTCGAGTACAGCTGGTACTCGTACAGTTAGTACTCGTTGGAAGCTGCCAAGAAGCCATGGTTTCTAGCAAGCGCAGGTTTATTTGGCGTGCCAAGTGCTAAGTTGGATGCGTGTAGTAGGCTGTAAGGGTCAGCATTTTCTTGCATGGGGGGTTGTTTGGAGTTTGGATGAATGAAGGCATTGGTTTTGGAGGGTTTCAGTTTTGTGTTGCTTTGAGGTTGGCGTCGCGGGTCATGTTTACCGACATCACTCATGCTGATATTGGTGTTACGAGGAATATTTCTTGAACGAAAATAGGGACAAAAAGTGTTACTTGGGTCGGATCAGTTGGTCGAGCTGCTCGAATGCTGTTTCCTTTGTGGTCGTTTGAACCGACTGGCAAACACTTAGTGTTAACTGCTAGTAATTATTCGTATTGTATTTTATCAATCACCGGATATTCAAGGACATTGACTTTGTTGTACTTGTGAGAACATCGAGCCTCGGCTTCTCGGTTGGCGGGTCGGATGATTGGGTCTCGGAGTGAGAGGTCCGAGAGACGTACCTCTTACCAGCTCTCCGAGCTAACCATGGGCGCCTGACTTGAGCTTGATGGTGAAATCTGTGCGTGGTGAAAGCTTGTACATTTACCCGAATTACCGTGCTTACTAGGTAGACGTTCATAGTTTATCATCAAGTTGTGAGTTTCTGCGATTCATAGGCATGAGCTAGTCATGATAATGACACAACCTGCCTTGAGCTTGGAAAGACTTCGGAGAGGAATGCCGAGTAGCAACTGGTAGTAGTGGTCGAGCATCGGATGTCTAACACCGAAACCCGGGCATGAGGTAATCCAACTAAGAAGAGCCGAGGCCCGCAAAACTTGAATGGCAAAGTGAAAGCTAGAGTCGCCGGCATTATTTCTCAATGAAGTTTACAACTCGGTAATTCACCGAGGCTAGATTCTTTGAATGGAACAACTTTTCCAAGTCATCCATTATGGATGGGTCTTGAGTTTGGAGGTGGATAGTACCAGTACTACAAAGCGAGGGTGCCGAAGCCTAGTAAGTACTGGTGGCTGAAGGAAGGTCTGATATGGGGGAAAATACTCCGTACTATACAAGGATTTGATACTGTCGGTCTACAAAATTGGATGTACATCATGTACATCATGTACACCATGTGCCGGCACTTGAGATCCATGGCAGTTTGCACAAACAGAAGGGACGAGGCCCCTATAACGACGCCCTGTTGATGCGCCTGCGCCTTCTCCATAGGCACCAGGAGGAGAGAGGACTTGGAGACCTGGAGGCACACGTTTTTCTTCCCCCCTCATTCTTTGTTCGCCATTCATGTCGATCTTCGTCGACAACACCAGTGACACCACGAGGACGACCCTGCTCTCCTTAGCGTTCCGCATATCGAGTAACCAAGATGCTTCTCCGTCCACCCGAGCGACGGCCGATAGCTGCCGAACGGGGAACGGACGATGGCCGTGGTTCTAGGTGCTTTGGCCTAACGTTAGATGGCCACGACCAACCTTAATCGATTGTTCGAGCTGGCTCTGGCAGTTGACAGTACAAGCCCCCATGTCCTCTAGCCCGGGGTACCCACCAAGTGAGCGAACTTGATGGATAAGGCCGGCGGCGTGGCGGGGGAAGGCTCTTCGGACGTGCTCCGAAGGCCGTGTCCGCTGACTGCTTTGGAGAAGCAGAAACTGGTGTCGATGAAATGTCTAAACGGCCAACTATCAGCTATCAGCGATCAACTATATAATATCTCAAGGATGTTACTACGACATGTTGTGCTGAATCTCTGAGTCGACTTTCATATCCATCAACACTCGTGTCTTTGCTCTACATCATATCAACAATCTCATCTCATCCATCCACATCATTCCTCTGGTTGGAGCTCTCCCAAGCTTAACGTTACCCCAGATTCTCGACACTGTCTATATAAATCTCGCCCTAACGGATCTTGACCGATCGCCGTTCTTAGCCGGACCCAGCGTCATAAGCTTGCAACTCATCTTTGTCTCTGTCTCGGACACGTGAAAGTCTATATATACAGACAACAGCCACGGTTTTTCAACCCCTCGTCTTGTGTCTTTCCGTCCATCTCTTCTCTTTCAACGCTTGTACTCTCTACAATCATCAATCACGCCTCTCTTCACAATCACAATGGCTTCAACAGAATCAATTCTCCAGGGCGTTTCCGTCCTCGGTCAGGTCGATGATGTCCACCGAAAGATCCTCACTCCCGACGCCCTCGCCTTTCTGGCTCTTCTTCATCGATCATTCAATGCCACCCGCAAGAACCTCTTAGAGCGCCGCAAGGCTCGTCAGTCAGAGCTCGACCGCGGTATCCTGCCCGACTTCCTCCCAGAGACCAAGCACATCCGTGAAAATGCCACTTGGAGGGGCGCCTCGCCTGCACCTGGTCTGGTTGATCGTCGTGTCGAGATTACAGGCCCTACCGACCGAAAGATGGTGGTTAATGCTTTGAACTCGGATGTTTTTACTTATATGGCTGATTTTGAAGGTGAGTTTGTCCTTCTTTCTCTTTATCTCTCCCTCTTGCTCCCTCTCTCTCCCTTCTCACATGCACGAGAAACAATTCACTAACATGACTTCCTCGCCCAGACTCCAGTGCTCCCACTTGGGACAACATGATCAACGGCCAAGTCAACCTCTACGATGCCAACCGTCGTCAGGTCGACTTCAAGCAGGGCCCCAAGGAGTACAAGCTCCGAACTGACCGTAGGCTTCCTACTCTCATCGTTCGCCCTCGTGGCTGGCATCTCGAGGAAAAGCATGTCACCGTTGACGGCGAGCCCATCTCCGGCTCCCTCTTCGACTTTGGTCTCTACTTCTTCCACAATGCTTTTGAGACCCAGCGCCAAGGATTCGGCCCATACTTCTACCTACCCAAGATGGAGAGCCACCTCGAGGCTCGTCTCTGGAACGATGCCTTCAACCTTGCCCAGGATCACATCGGCATGCCCCGCGGTACCATCCGAGGTACTGTTCTGATCGAGACCATCCTTGCTGCTTTTGAGATGGACGAGATCATCTATGAGCTCCGCGACCACAGCTCTGGCCTCAACTGCGGTCGATGGGACTACATCTTCAGCGTCATCAAGAAGTTCCGCAACAATGCCAACTTTATTCTCCCTGACCGATCTGCCGTTACTATGACAGTGCCTTTCATGGACGCTTACGTCAAGCTCCTGATCCAGACGTGCCACAAGCGTGGTGTTCATGCTATGGGTGGCATGGCTGCGCAGATTCCCATCAAGAACGATCCCGCCGCCAACGACAAGGCCATGGAAGGCGTCCGCGCCGACAAGCTTCGCGAGGCTCGTGCGGGTCACGATGGCACCTGGGTTGCTCATCCTGCCCTCGCTTCCATCGCACTCGACGTCTTCAACAAGCACATGCCCACGCCCAACCAGCTTTTCGTGCGAAGGGAGGACGTCTCGATTGGCCAGAACGATCTTCTCAACATGAACGTTCCCGGTACCATCACCGAGGAAGGCATCAAGAAGAACCTCAACATCGGCCTTGGCTACATGGAGGCCTGGATCCGAGGTGTCGGCTGCGTTCCCATCAACTTCCTTATGGAGGATGCCGCGACGGCCGAGGTGTCTCGAAGCCAGCTTTGGCAGTGGGTTAAGCACAGTGTTGCGACGGCCGAGGGCAAGCGTGTCGACAAGGCTTATGCTCTCAAGCTTCTCAAGGAGTCTGCCGACGAGCTTGCTGCTTCGGCACCCAATGGCAACAAGTTCCACCTGGCTGCTCAGTACTTTTCGAGCCAGGTGACGGGCGAGGACTATGCTGATTTCCTGACTACGTAAGTTATCACCGTTTGATAATGTGCTCTTTACGTGACATTGACTAACGAATTGTTTACAGACTGTTGTACAACGAGATTACTCAGGCCGGTACTCCCAGCCCTGCTTCCAAGCTGTGATTTGAACAGAAGCTTGAGGAGGAGATAGAAGAGGAAGAATAAGGAGAAGAAGAGGAAGTAAAAAGTTGGCCATGGGAACTTGAGTTGAAGCGTTTCACGACTTGCATGTTTTTTGGATGACGGCAACTTTTCCAATGTTGTACGGTTGTGGATAATTGGTTGTTTTCTATTTATCATGATATCACTGCATAGGCTTTATTTAAATTATGTCACACCGAGGTTTTGTTGTTAACTTTGATATGTCTTTCTTTGCTGGTTCGGTTGGTGTCTTTGTCGCTGGGCGGCGTCTTTTAAACTTGCTCCTGATGGCCGCGCCCTCGAGGAATAATTCTCGTGAACGAGATGGTTATTAATACTCGACACGTATATCTGCTTGGCATTGTGAAGAGCAAGACTGGCCAAGCTAAAGGAGAGGTGATTGAGATCAGCCGACGGTCATCTTACCTCGTCTTACACACCTTACGTCCGTCAACCTGCAAGGGACTATTCACCACAAGTTACCCAAGCAAAAACCATCTATTCACACTTCACACACCCCTGCTCTCATGCAGTGTCCCGCCAGGCACGTCGCACGCCGTTCCCTCTGCATCGCATGGTAATACCCGCCGTCAGGTCTGGTGACTCGAACTAAAAAGACATTTGTATACTTTCTATAAAAAGAAATATCTCGAGGGTTTTGTTGTTGGCGGCATCTTGCATCATCACATCTCGTAGGGGGGTCATGGAACGTTGCAGGCGGGAGGCTTCGGGACGGGATGAGTCGAGGGTTAGGTTCTGATGAGAGTTGATGAATCGGCATCAGGCTTTGTTCTCCTGTCTGTTCTTTCCGTCTTATGGGGTTAGAGTGGGAGATGACTCATCAGAGACAGTATAGTGTAGAGCTATAGTCAACCCCCTTTTCCAAGAAAGCTGCGAAGATAGAGACCAAGTAGCAGAGGCAACCAACAGTCACGTTCGATTCTAGCTCTTCTACGCTTCTTTCTTCCTACTGAAACAAGTCCCCCGCCTCGCGAGAAGGACGAAATGGGCCGGGTCTGGTTTACTTGCTAGTCGGGTGTTCTCGACAACCCCCCGACCCCCCTTTTTTCACAGTCATAGTTTGACTGGACCTTGTATATGCTGTACGGAGGACTCTTAGGAGTGCAAGTCTAGAAACAGAAGAGCCGGTATGAAGCGAAGAGAAAGTGAGAATATCGTACCAGCGCATCCCCTATATTATTCAACCCCCTTGGTTACTTTGTACTTGATCAACTTGCTGTATCACAAAAGACCAAACTTATAACACTACGGAACAAAAGATGGAGGAATACACCTAAATTTATGTAATCAGATAAACACATCATGAGCTGCCACCACACATCCTCACTTCAACATACCACTTCCATCCACAACACTCACCATCCAATCCCATCCTCTCCAAAGAGAAAAACTCTTTCCTCCTCACACCCTCTTGTCTTTCCCCAATTGGTGTGCCACTCGTCTAGATTAGGCCTAACTTTCCGTGCATGTGGCTGGCTGACGATGGATGCCAGGGAGAAGAAAAGGAGATGGATGGGGAATGGGCTAAGTGAATAAAAGGAAACATATAAAAATATCGAAATATGATCATACATACGTAGGAAGAAGGGAAGAGGTGTTTAAACTAATCCTACTCCAGAACGATGGTAGAAGCTTAGTTGGGTTTAAGAAGCAGCAAAAAAAGTGAAATATTCACTGTATATTCTTCTTCACATTTGTCCAACCAACAACACTCACTCATCATAACACACTCACGCACACCAGCTTCTCATGTCTCAACCATCTTCTTCCCCTTGTTCGCCTCTCCTCGTAGTTTCTCACAAACTGCCTGTCTCGCCATACTCGCGCCGCCTGTTCCCCTGCTTCTGATTTCAAGTGTTTGTTAGAACCTGATTTTAACCTGCAGATAAAAAGATCACATGATGACACGTGATCAATGAACGAATCAACCAATCAAGAAGGGACCACAACCAGTGAGGATCACTACGATCCAAGGCCTCATATAATTTAGTAGATTATACGCAAGTAAAAGAAATGTATTCGTTGGTATTAGATGGAATATCTCCCTAGTTTTTGATATAACTTAATCATTGCGTTTACCTTTGATAATATACTGATTACATATAATTAAACTATTACTAGATATTTTATTGGGAAGCAGAATAACACGACTATCACAGCGTAGGTAGAGGAGACATAGGAATAAAACAAGAAAGTCATCGATTTAACTTCGAATCTATAATTTTAAATAACAAATTAGTAAGATTAAATTTATTTATGACCGCAAGAGTTGGTTTTCTAATAGTATTGTGATAATGTTAAGACTGGATTGGATGTAGTGGGCGGGGTTCCCGTTCGTCACGTTAGTTCCCACGTCGACGACATACAGACCATAAGCCATAGAATATAGATCGTAGCTTCAAAGCACGGATAGCCACGAATGAATGAATGATGGGCCAATTCTCGTTAGTTTCTTCTCTCGCTCCATAGCTGTGTCATTCCATCATTCATACAACAATACCATCACCATACCATACATACTACACCCCCTTTTCAACCCAACCATCAATCAGTTTTAACAAGACTCTTGACATCTTCTTCGAACGCACTACGCGAGCCAGTAATTTCATAATCATCAAGAATAGTACAAGCATATTTATTTGAAGCGAAGGTCCTTCCTTGCCCTGGCCTACCATGCCGACTCAGTTCTGTTCTGTTCCCCTTGTCCTTTTGATATCAGTACAATAAGCCCCTGACCCAACCAGTCCCTTTGCCAAATACAGAAGAAATCCCAGGAATGCCCATCTAAATCATATAACCTTGAACTTTGAATCCCACATAATTAGATCCCAATAAAAATCCCAATGCTCACGTTGACCTTTGCGGTACTATCCTCTCCTATCCTTTGCCGATCTGGTCCCAGCCATGGATGTTGGCCGATGCCCTCCCATCAGTCGCCATCCTCTTGGAGGCAAAGCGAGACCCTGATCGATTGACCGTGCCCAGACTCCTACGCCTTTTCCCCTTCCTTTCAGTGTCCTGTTTTCCCGGCAACGCCATATTCACTCCGCCCTTTGGTCTTCTCCCGTAGCAGTAAACAATCTCCCCTATGTCACTCATAATCGGAGAAGTTGTTCGTCGCTTCGAAACATGGGGTATCGCCAAAATGAACAAGAGCTCCTTCGTGTACGTACGCTCACAACTCCCGCTTCGTCTCGGGGCCGTCGTTGTCCTCGCCGCTTCGCTCGGCCGCGCTATTATCGGCGCCATTCGTCTCCCCGTTGCCCTTGTGCTCACAGCCCTTGACTAGCCGATGTCGCTGCAGCAAACGTTAGTACATGTCGTCCAACACATCACAGTTGCTCCAGTAGCGAGAATTTCTACTGTTAGGTGCACATAGTCCGGGTCCGTACCTTGAGGGCATCCTTTCGGGAAAAGCTTTTGCTGCAATATGTGCAGGGGAAGGGCTTGACAGCCAGGTGAATACGTTTGTGTCGCTTCAGGTCGTGGTTACGACTGAAAGACTGGACGCATTGATCACACTTGAAGGGTCGCTCAGACTGCGGGGCTGGCTGCCCATGCCCGTACATCATGTGGCCGTACTGGGGAACCATGCCAGGGATCATCGACAGCTGGCCGCCTGGCTGATGGATATTCGACATGACAGATCCACCCATGGTGGGAAGAGACTGATACGAGTATGGTCGGTAAGGCGCCGGGGGTGCCATCGAAGGTCCCTGCTGCTGACCCGGGATTGGGCCCAGACCCCTGGGCACAGGCCCGGCGCTCGAGGGAGAGTGCTGACTCGGCGAGTGTTGCGGCGCATACGACGGAAAGTTGGACTGCTGCGATGTGGACGAAGCTGTGTAGTAGCTGGGGTTGCTGGGCGGCCTCGTGTGGGTGTATGAATCAACATGCGCGGGAGCACTCGAAGGTGTGGGAGGCTGTGTCGAGACAGCATTGTGGGAATTGAGAATGCCGCCTTGGTGCGAAGCCGATGGGAGTCCAGGTGTCGTGGGGCCGCCGCCGCTGCCATTGGAGATGGATGTCTGGAAGGGGTGGTGGACTTGGTCGTACGGGGGTGGTGGAAGGCCTTCGCCTCCTGTGCCTGGCGATTGGGAGCTTCGCGGGTTGCTGTAGTGCATCGACGGGGTTTGACTGTATATCGAAGAACTGCGCTGGGCAAAGTGTTGCTGGCCGAGTGACGGCTGGGCCTGGGCGGCTGAGCTGACTGTATATGACGGACCACCTGAGCCCCATCCACTATGAACAGGATTTCCATATGGGTAATGCATTCCGGCGGGAGCTTGGGAGCCCTGGGAACTGCCCGTGTTGACGCTGGAAAGACTAGGGCTGAGGCCATCACTGGCTCCTGGCGAAGGGGTCAGAATACTGGGAGAAGAGGAATGGCGGCGATCGGGAAAGGGGCCGGGTAGGGGAGGATATGATGACGAATAGGGATAACCAGTCGAGCCGGAATCGCGGGAGTTGTGGAAGGGCTCGAGCGAGTCTCCTTGAAGGGGGGGATATAGAGAGTATCTAGCCATACTTGGAACATCTGCGGGAGGAGGAGGCAGAGAGAATGCCGGCAAGGCGCCCGCCGCCGGGCGGCGGGATGTGAAGCTTGTGGTGGCCGCCTCCATTACAGAGCGTCTGTGATGATAGTGATATACAGAGGACCGGCTGCAGCTTGTTTCGAATTCAGTCTTTCCTGCTGCCAGCTATCGCCGTTGTCTTTTCGTCGCTATACTGTTTCAGAACAAGAGTGTTGTGGCTGGTAACGCAATGAGTGCGTATAATCAAGAGCAAAGCTTGTGTAAGGATTGGACACGGGCCGAGCTGGGTTTTATTTGACCTGCGAGCAATGACTGATTTGGTTGTTGAGATTTGCGAGAACCTTCTCTAACTTCCTTGCTTCACGTCAAAGCAAGGGTTGAGTCAAGTCAAGGTAGATATGCTTGCTTGACTTGGCTTTCGGTTATGTCGTCAATGATGATATGCGTCACCAGTGCTTCTGGAGACCGGAGTGCGCGCCCTTGGAATGTCGTATGCAGCTGCGCGAGAGAAGCTTGCGGTTCACCGTCATGAACAAGCTTCAGAGCTCCGGTATCACGAGGACGTCGCTAAAGGCAGAAAAGATGCAGGTGATAGCTCACGTCGGGGTGACTCGGCGTCGTTTCGAAAACCCAAATGACAAGTTGAGCTGCACAACAGACAAAGGCAAAAGAAGGGTCCAAAGAGGTTGCGCTACGCGGTATGCAGTAGCTTAGGTTCGATGATTGATATGTTCAAGTAGGTTGTGAAGGAAGATGCGGAGAAAGAAGGAGGAGGAGGGGGGGGAGCGAGGATGAAGAAAGGCAGTGGAGGAGAGCGAGAATAAAAAGAATCAGTCACGATGCTCTTGGGGATCGGGGATTGAACTGATCAGTACTTTACAAGACTGTAGGTAATGTAGCTGGCAGGTAGGTGGTGAGTGGCCGCCTGGGGAGGGGG
>JABFEV010000274.1:0-25024 GCA_013618395.1 Fusarium domesticum | reverse complement strand
CATTGTGGCCCCTATCAACTTCAACGTGATACCCCTCCAGCGCGGCTTAATCGAGTCGCAATCTTTCAGCCATGGTTCTTCAAGATCTCGGCCGTCGCATCAATGCGGCGGTCACCAATCTGACCCGCGAGCAGAACCTTGACGAAAAGGTAATTCACCAACCCGCCCCCCCCCTCCTGACGGCCTGACCCCACCAATGCTAACTCATGTGCCAGGCATTTGATGCCATGCTCAAGGAGATTTGCGCCGCTCTACTCGAAGCCGATGTCAACGTTCGCCTTGTTGGACAACTACGGAAATCCATCAAAAGTACCGTCAACTTCAAAGAACTCCCTCCCGCCGTTAACAAGAAGCGCCTCATCCAAAAGGCCGTCTTTGATGAGCTCGTCAAGCTTGTCGATCCCCACGCCGAGCCGTTCCGACCGAAGAAGGGAAAGAGCAATGTTATCATGTTTGTCGGTCTGCAGGGTGCGGGTAAAACAACGACGTGTACGAAGCTGGCACGACACTACCAGTCAAGGGGCTTCAAGGCCTGCCTGGTGTGCGCTGATACCTTCCGAGCCGGTGCTTTCGATCAGCTGAAGCAGAACGCCACCAAGGCCAAGATCCCATACTACGGTTCCCTCACGGAGACTGACCCCGCCGAGGTTGCCCGAGCTGGCGTGGAGCAGTTCAAGAAGGAGCGCTTCGAGGTCATCATTGTCGATACATCAGGTCGCCACCGACAAGAATCCGCTCTCTTCCAGGAGATGGTTGACATTCAGACTGCCATTCGACCCGACGAGACGATCATGGTGCTCGATGCCTCCATTGGTCAGCAGGCTGAGTCGCAAGCAAAGGCTTTCAAGGAGGCGGCCGATTTTGGAGCCATCATTATCACCAAGACAGATGGCCACGCTCACGGTGGTGGTGCCATTTCTGCGGTCGCTGCAACACACACTCCGATTGTTTTTATCGGTACTGGAGAGCACATGATGGATTTTGAAAAGTTTGCACCAGAACAGTTCGTACAGAAGCTGCTAGGAATGGGTGACATGGCAGGATTGATGGAACATGTGCAGAGCCTCAATCTCAACCAGAAGGATACCATCAAGCACATCCAGGAAGGTATCTTTACGGTACGCGACCTGAGGGACCAGCTTTCCAACATCATGAAGATGGGACCATTGTCCAAGATGGCTGGTATGATTCCTGGCATGAGCAACATGATGCAGGGAATGGATGACGAGGAGGGAGGTGCCAAGCTCAAGCGTATGATCTATATCTGCGATTCGATGACGGAGAAGGAATTAGACTCGGACGGCAAGATTCTGATTGAGCAACCGACCCGAATGACACGAATTGCACGAGGATCAGGTACCTCGGTACGGGAGGTGGAAGATTTGCTCACTCAACAGCGAATGATGGCGGGCATGGCCAAGAAGATGGGCGGCAACATGAAGAACATGCAGAGAGCACAGCAGGCAATGGGTGGCGGTAACAAGGCACAGCAGCTTGCTGCGATGCAAAAACGACTTCAGAGCATGGGAGGTGCTGGCGGCGCAGGAGGCATGCCTGACATGGGGAGCTTGATGAAGATGCTCGGAGGTGGCGGCGGCGGCGGCGGCGGCGGCGGAATGCCCGGAGGTATGGATATGCAGGCCATGATGCGACAGATGGGAATGGGAGGTGGTGGCATGCCAGGAATGCCGGGTATGCCTGGAGGAGGAGCCGGCCGTGGAAGACGCTGAAACGGACAGGCACTCTAAAGTCGGGAGGCGGGGCCACGTAACAGATGGCTAGCTAGAATAGGAGGAAGTTTGATGTGACTAGGGGCGGGCGTTTTGATCTCTGCATCGGACTGGCGTTATGGCTTTCCTCGAAGACACATGACATGAGGAGAAATTGACGGGGTTTGGCGAGAGAAGTGAGGATTGATACAGACCCAATGATGACAACATGAGCCAATGTGATGGCCCATGCCTCCACTGTTGACATGGAGTTTTCATACATGACGTTTACTTGACTACGGATGATCCAACATGTTCAGTATACTGTATATGTATGATCCGGCATGTCAGTCTATGACGTTGGACACTTTAGAGCACTAAATTTAGCATTGCTTCTAGTCACCGAGCTACGATTCATTCAAACATGAAAGATGGCATGTATTTAGAAATATTGAGACACAAACACCTAGCTGCTCCTCTTCTGATCATATCTCACAACCGCCTGGCACAAAACCTCTGCTCCGATAGCACACTCCTCAGGACTCGAGTACTCTGCCGGGTTATGGCTCACACCATCCTTGCAGGGGATGAAGATCATGGTCGTAGGGCAATGCTTGTTCGTGTAGACACTATCGTGACCAGCACCGCTCGATAGGTCCTCCACTTCGTGCGTGCCTCCTAGAACACTCTCTGCAGAGTCCCTCACCGCTTGAATACAGTCAGGGTGGAACTTTGTCGCTTTCGAATCCGTGTCCGTCCTCCAGGTCAGCTTCAAAGGCAGACCGGGCGTCGACTCGGCGAGAAGACCTTCTACGTCTGTGCCGCGGGCTAAAAGGTCGAAATCTCGACGGAGATCTTGCTCGAGTAATGAAACGGACTCGTCTGCAGGTGCGCGAATGTCGAGAGTGAAACTGACATGGCCAGGAATGGTGTTTGTGCTGCCAGGGAGAAGATTCAGAATTCCGGTTGAGGCGAGGGCTTGGTGCTTGGTGGCGAGACGGTGGGAGTGGGTGATTAGACGGGCGGCGAGAAGGAGGGCGTCTGCGCGGGCGGTTAAGGGGGTTGAGCCTGTGTGTGCGTCTAGGAGAGGTTAGAAACATAGCAGGGTGAATGGAGGGGAATACAAACCTCGGCCTTGGATGTCAATGGTGAACCATTTATACGCCTGGACACCCTGAACAACACCGATCTTCTTGGACCCTCGTTCTAGGATTGGTCCCTGCTCGATATGGAGCTCGAAATGGGCAGCCATGGGGGTAGACTTGTGGCTGGCGGGTGTGTCACCGAGATAACCGATCCTCTCAAGCTCTGACTTTACTGTTGCTGTTCCTCCTACTTCTTTGACGGCGTGGGCTTTCTCAAGAGGTGTGCACTCTGCCCAGACGCCGGAGGACATCATACTGATAGGGAAACGAGCACCTTCTTCGCTGAGAGGAGGGGGGGTGTTAGAAGACTCAGTGGAGGTAGCCTGGTGGTGAGCTCTTACTTTGTCCAGTTCACGACGCCGACGGGATACTCTGTTTGGACGTCATGGTCTTTCAGGACCTGGAGCATTTCCACGCCTGCTAGAACGCCGAGAATGCCATCGTAGCGTCCTCCTGTCGGTTGGGTGTCGAGATGGGAGCCTACGAATGTAGGATGACCCTGGTTCTTCCCTGGACGGATGGCGAAGATGTTGCCCATGGCGTCGACGGTTGTGGTGCAGCCGAGGGATTCTGTAGTTTTGACGAACCAGTCTCTGGCTTTCTTGTCGGCGTCTGAGAGGGTTAGACGGGACATTCCAGTATCTGTTGGGTTACTGATGAGGACATGTTTATTAGCCACCAAGTTTGTTGGTATGGAATGGGTTTACTGACTCTCCCCATCGTGTACCTGTTCCCCATGCGCATGTATAATGTAATGTGTCCATCAATCGGGATTGGTTGACTTTTAACTTTCGAAAGTCTGTTTGTGTCATGGTCTTTGTAGAAATGGTCCTCTGGGATGTGGTGGATATGAGTGTTGTTCTCGCGAGGACATGACGTCCTAGACGAGGTAAGGATTTTGTAAGAGCCATGGTTGTCGATGAGTTTTGAATCTGGGTTGTTGGGGAGAAGGGAAGAGATTGAGGGCGAGTTTAAATATTGGAGGAGTGTCGTTGGAAGGAGTATCTTCTAATTGGATCATTTTGATCCTGGCCTATCTTGGTGACAAGTTTTGAACGCCTTCTCATTACAAAGTTGATTTATCCACCTAGCTCCAGGTACTTTGATAAGTTATTGATAGGGCATTAAATAAATTTATCTTAGCAGTAAGATATTGTTATAGGAGTAGATAATCAAAATCTGATGGGTCGCAAGGAGTAAATTTCAACAGATGGCCTGGGCATGAGTCACATGATCGAAACAAGAATACCGTAACTCGCACCAAGTGTCACCCCTACATGAAAGATTGAGATCCACTAACTTATCAAGGACGCATTTGAAGACTTGTTCATACATAATCACTCTAATAACTACATAATTCAAATATGCAATCAACGCCCCAACGCCATACTTATGCTCAACACAATTCATACCCTCATATGCTCCCTGGGCCCATCCCAAACAGGACACCGGGACTCTTCAGCTCCTCCGTCAGAAAGCATCCTTGACCTCTCAACCATCTTCATGATAAATTCAGCCCCCTGGCTCTTCTCAAAGCTCTTCCGGTCGTCGGCCAGCCATCCTTCTTCTCTCCCCTCGCGGGAATCGATCCGCGTGCCTACCAGTCGGGGCTCTGTAGACTCTAGGCTCTCTGATGGTCGTGCTGCAAGCTGTACAGGTTGGCCTGTTAGCATGGCTAGTTCGACGTCGAAGTCAACTGCGGGATTCGGGTTCTGGTTCTCTCCGGATTGCGCTGGGTCTGAGCCTTGTCTGGACGAGGACTCTGTCTCCCGTGCTGTGCTTCCCCAGTGAAGAATAGACCTTTTGGCCGTGTCTGTGTACATCTCGCGGGTCCTGGGCTGGTTGGGACTCTCTCTTCCTCGTCTGTGGAAATGGTGTTCGAAAAGGAGGTTGAGAGAAGGGAGACAGGCGCAGACGAAACCTATCGTGATCTCGAGACACCTGAACCAAGTCAGCAATTTGGATCAATGAAAGCAACAAGTCAAGGACATACGTCAAGATGCCGATAATGACAAAATCAACAGTAATATCATCCGAGTCGAGAAATCGAACCGCTTTGATTGTGCGATATATCGTCAACGCAGTGGCAGCACCGCCGGCACTCAACAGCAACACAATCTTCATCTTTTTCCGCACCGGCATCCTTAAAGCCCAGGTCAACGGTATAGGGACCATGAGAATAATGATGTCGGTCAAGATGGACAGAGATAGGCTGGAGAAAAACACTTTTCTCTGGTTGAGGCAATAGGGGTTCTCGACATTGGGATCCCAGAGCGTCTGGATGGGGATGCAGACGGCGGACCAGATGATTAGAATGGGCGTGTAGGCGGCGAGGAGACACCAGATGAAGATGTGGATTCCTCTGGATACCATGTTCTCTACGGCAAAGACTCGAGCCATGAGGAGAAGAAGGGTGGCTTTTGTGAAGAAGGAGGCGGGGCAGTAGACGACTGTGCTTGCGTATAGCCACTGGTGATGGTTGGTAAGAGTATATTCAGGCTTGTCTTTTTCATCCCTTCATTACCTTTAGCATCTCGTAATATTCCGCCAATGGAACATCCCAAGAGTGGTAGCCTGCGCCGTTATATGCCACTGTCCAGGGTTAGCCCGGCACCAAGGTGGGCGCGACAAGGAGACATACTTAGGTAGATAGTGACGGTATATAGAATTACGAGCACCTGTTCCCAATCTGTTAGCATTTGACTTGTCGGTCAGATAAACGGGCTCACGTAGGCTACAGCACAGGTCCCTGTAGCCCCCATGTTAGTGAAAACATCATCCGACGTCAACTCGGTGACACTCACAGTCCTCCACCAAGATCTTCCGATTGATGGTACTCTTCACGTAAACCCTGATTAAGAAGAAGAGCGTAACGAGGACATCACACACTGCCATAACGGCAATGTTGGCAGTCCAATTGACATCCGTCGGATTATCATAGTTCGGTGTCACTCCCGGTGGAGGGTCTCTGTTGGAGTCGGGCCCTGTTGAATTCCACATGATAGAAAAACGATGCTGGGATCTGGTGAGGATGGTATCGTCATGGCAAAGAGAAGGGTATGGAAGCGATGCTGA
Organism: Fusarium domesticum; assembly: GCA_013618395.1. Lineage (NCBI taxonomy): Eukaryota > Fungi > Ascomycota > Sordariomycetes > Hypocreales > Nectriaceae > Fusarium > Fusarium domesticum. The sequence goes on along the minus strand of JABFEV010000274.1, from coordinate 19,095 downwards.
TCAAGGCATATGGAATGTCGTTTTCTTCTTCTCGCTCGATGTGTACACCCCTCAAAGACTTGAACAATTGAAGACAAGATGAAGAAAAGAAAAGAAAAGAGAAGAAGGAGAAATTGCCATGGATTAGAAAGGGGGAAAACGTTGTAAAAGTGGCGGAATCCAACCCTTCTTTGAAGGACGAGTCATGGACTAGTTATGGGAATCAAGCTTTGCTAAGCTTTCCTAGTTGTACCACATGCAATCAAAAGCCACTGAGCGAGTCTGGGCCATGCTGGGTTATGATCAACGGCTCCGTTGAGCACTAGCCATCAGAAGTATCGAGGCATTTTCTGTAGAGGGCCAAGGGTGAGTGAGTCTAACCGTGCAGATTAGAATATTTGCTTGCAAGAGGCTTGACAATGTCGTCATGTACGACTGCCATTCTTTGTATTTCTTGTCATTCGCCCCTGGACAGAAGTGTTGCGTAGCGTAGTGAAGATGGAGTTTTTGGGAATCCCCCTCCACTCTCTCGTCTTCCTTCTCCATTCCTAACCTCTTTGAGAACTAGCGGGATCGACCTCATCTTTCTTTTGCAGATGCGCTTTGAACTAATGGTGACCAAAGCGCCGGGACTGCCGAGAAGGGAGCAGTTAGCCCTAAGGATGAACGTTCGAAAAGGAGGCCTAGAACGAGAGGAGATTCTGGGAAAGAAACGACTAGGGGGCTGCCGTGTACCGTGTAAAGAGTTGAGGGGGATACAATCAGGAGGACCATTGAGATAAGAATGTTCCTGGGGTTATTTGTCCAGGTCAAGGATTGAATGATCCAGCATGGATTTGCATCTTTGGTAGATCTATCTCCCCGCATTCTTTCTCTTCCCATCGTGAGTCTGGACGTTTGACAAATTCAGCCATTAAACCGTTCCTCAAGCTAAGAAACCGGTGGCTTACCGGTTTGGTCGTTGCGTATTTAACGGTTCTTTAGACGGCATGGGTTGTGGTCAATGGACATATAAAGGCGCAGCAATGGGGGGGCTTTGATATTCACAATCATTGAGTTGTATTCATCAAATGTATAAAACTTCCTTCACATTGTATATTGAAATCTGTGTTTATACATTTCATATTCTCATACGTCACTCCGTTGTAAATGATCAGATGCTTCGTTACTGAGACTTGGTCAGAATGGCCTGATGACGGACATGATTGCAAACCAAGCTCACCACATCTACTGAGGAACCTCGACGTCCTTGCTGGTGTCAAGCTCCTCCAGTCTTCGGAGATCCATGGGCTTCTCCAACAAGGGGATGACATAGGGGTCGAAAGTCTGCCAGTAGGGGTTCTCAAGGTGATACTTCTGGCTCTGGATCATACAATGTCAGTCAACTGTACACTTTATTTCCAGACGCACAACTAACGCTCTCGTGCTCATATCTCTCAACAATAGTAAAAGCCCGAGGATCCTTAGTGTCCTGCATCACAAACCAGGACAGAGTCTCCTTGTCCTGGGAGTATACGCGGCTAGCCTCGATCAGCTTCGCTGAGAGCTTTGCGATGGCCTCCTTGTCATCTTTGGCGTAGAGGTGAACGACGATTGTGTAAACCATTTTTTTTTTGTGGGAAATATTGATGTTATGTGCTTTGTCTTGTCTTGTGAGAGAAAAAAAGGGATTTCCAAAGAAACAAGAGGGAGAAGAGGGGATTGATTTTGTTGACTTTTGATACGGTGGAGCTAGGTATAATGCTTTTGAGAAAAGCCACCCCCCCCGCAATCTGGCCGAGTGTCATGCTGGATAAGTGTATATTCATGATGCTTTGTTATTTATGGTGTTTTAGCAAATAATCACTCGGCATCAAACACACATCGATGAACTTCTATCATTGCCCGTTTTCTGTATCCTATATGTAGAGCTTTGAAATTCAAGAGGCTTCTGCAATAGCTCTGAAGCATCTCATTTGATTCATGCCCTCGTATGTGAGTCTAGGACAAATTGGAAGAACGGCCCCATCCTGCTGATGGCATTTGTTCAAGTGCCTCATGCGAAGCAAGATTCACACACACCTGCATTCGGTCCCGTTAACCTAGTAGCCTACTGATCTCTCCTCTGGATTCTGCATGCATAATATTCAATGTCTTGTAATAGTTCATCTCGACAATAAACTTGTGGCTTCGTCCAGAGTGTAGTGTTGGAACGCATTTCGGAGTTAATGTATCGAGTAGGTATAAAGAGCCAGCATTCTCCGGTATCTAGCATTACCCTTGCGTCTCAACTCCCATCATATTCTCTGGACCTCCCAAGGCAGTCAGTCCCCCAAGTGTCATAGTCAAAGGCTAGTCTTCACACTCAACACGATGTGTCTCCATCATGACACTCTAGTTGAACCAGATTCTAATATCCATGTACTAACATCTCTCTGTGTAGTTTAAATCACCCAAACTCCCTTCACTTGGACAAAATGGGTCTGTTCAGTCGCCGCCGCGAGATGCCCGAGGATCCGGGAATCAACGTCGACTTCGGCGACTACGAGATCAAGAAGAACAAGCGTAGACATGCCTCCTCCAACATGTCACCCCGCGCCAGTCATCGTTCCGATGAAGAGGATGGCGCCATGGTCAGTTGGCAAAAGGGCCCGGGCTGGAGAGATCCGGTTCCCGACCATTTACTGAGGAAGCGCGGCTTCTGGAGCACTCTCTTCTGCTGCTGAGTTCCTCCCCCATATGACTCCAATGCCTTCAAGCCCAACCAAAGACATTCGGTATCGATTCCTTCTGAGAGTTTTGGCGGAGGCTTCTTCAGCCGCCGTCGCCGCACGGATGATTTCGCCGGCAACCCAGGAAGACAATCTGGTACCCGCACCGGAGGAAGAAGTTCCCGCTGTGAATGGAGCAGCGACTTTCAGTATTTCTCGTAAACGCCTTGCTCACTTGAAAAAGGTCCTTGGGTACCTTGGCTATGGAAGAATTGGCTTCGAGGGTTGATAGGCGTCGAGGATATCGGAAAAAGAATCATGGTGATGACGGTGTCAAAACATGGTAGTTGCTATGATTCTGGATGTAACTATCTGTAGATTTATCAGAGCGCAAAACCCTCGGGTAGTCTTCCTCTTCCGGTTCCAAATTTTTCAAGCCAGTCTGATAGGAGCTTCACAATGTGACAGGCTCTCTATAACGTGAAACTAGGATATGTATTTAGCTCTATCGACCTATATATCTGTAACTCCAACCCCGTTTCTCCTTTCAACAAGTGTCGAGGCAGTCAGGATATGGCGCGAGCGTCGCAACGAGTGTGGGAACAAGGTCCGAGATGCTGTCCACAGAATGCACGGTCAGATGGATAGGAATTCGCCTAACAAAGTGTGAGTGATGATGGGTGATGCATCATGCAGGAGAGGTAGCACATCAATTCACATACAAAGTCTAAGCCGCGAAAAGTGCCTTCAAGCTTTTGACCACAGCACCTGACAGCAATAAATTCAAGATTCTACTCCGAATCTACCTTTGTGCATCATGATCCAACCTAGTTAGGTCCGAGTTCATAGTAAAGCTATGCTTCCCCCCTGGTTCCCTGAACCCTAAAGAACCCTAAACCATCTTCCATACAGGTTCTCGACATTACTTTCTCTGAGGGATCTCCGAAAGCTGAATCCTTTGAAATTTCCCGCTGACATGATGAGAAAGGCGGGCTTCTAAAAGAGTCAGTCAATGCAGGGTTATGACTACAAGTGCAGTTCAAAACTATGAGAAGAAAAACTCAGAGCAAAACGAGGTAGAGCATTACGTTAGGTTTGAGATAACATGACTGCTGCATCAACAACTCTAAGCCCATGTCTATTGGAAACTTGTCATTCTTTCCAAGTTTCGTGTCTGTATTATGAAAGTTAACAGAGAGAAGTGCTCGTCTGGTTCTCCAATAAGTAGTGGCCGACCCATCCTCAACCTCAAAGCATCTCCGATCTTTCCAGCATCTTCATGTAAAGTCTCCCTCTCTACCGAATGCCATATTTAGTATAGCCATGAGAAACCGTACGTGGCCACGGCATCAATGATCGCATCAAAGATTGTTCAATCGAAAACCTCCACCACGATACAACACCCATATCCCCTTCACTCACCAAAACAACCGCCATCATGTCGATGCCAATGCCCAACTTCACCAGCATCCACAAGCCTTGTTATAAGAGAAGCCGCGAGCGCACCAATTTCGAGCGCCCGACTCTCTGGCACCGAGCTGCGTACGCGATGAAGCGCCTTGATGGGGGCTCCTCCGAGCGGAGCGGCGACGAACACATTTGCACCAGACACTGCGAGGGGATCTGCTGGCCTGCAAGGGTCGAATACGGTTTTTGGAGGAGGAACAAGGCCAAGGCGAACAATGAGTCTCTTCGAGAAAGACACCGCTTACAGTTTGAGCTGCAGAAACGAGAGGAGAAGGAAAAGGCTAAACGCGAAAAGGCTGAGAAGAAAATGAAGGATGAGATGGCAAAGGAAGATGCAAGAGAGTATAAGGAATGGGGGAGATTCTACAAGAAGCACGTCGAGAGCACCCAAAAGGCCAAAGCCAACAGACTCGAGGAGTACAAAGCAAAGCTCGCCCAGCAACTCAACAGAAAGGCTGCCACCGCTGAAGAGACGGCTAGCCTTGCTCTGATTCTCAAAGAAACCCGAAAGAGGTATGGGCCCGATTTGACTCTCGAAAGAATACAGCAGACTCAGAAATACTTGTCCAACAAATGGAAGGCCGAGGATAAAGAACGGGCCAGAGCGCAGAGAGAGTGTGATGCCATCGAGGCCACTCGCGCCCATTTCTCCAAGCCCCCTGGAAAACATCAAAAGGTGGCTCCTCCTCCTCCTTCTCAGAAGAAGAAGAAGAAGAAGAAGAAGAAGTCGTCATTCTTTGGAAAGCTTCTTTCCTGCTGCGACAAGAAAGACAAGGAAGTGGTCAAGAACCCCAACGCCAAAGGACTGAGCGACGATTACCAAAGAGCTCTTGCCTCTAAACCATCCAGGATCGGTTTTCCCTTTTCCAGAATAAAACAGGAGAAGCCAGCCCCTCCACCTGCTTCCGTCAAGAGCAGCAGTAGCTTCAGCTTCAGTTTCAGAGAAGGCCTCCGTCTGAGGAGAAAGTCCAGCTCCAGAGAGAGCCGCAGGCTTGAGATCCACAAGAGCTCAGATTCAGGAAGAGGAGGATTCATTGCGAAGAAGGAGGATTCTCTTTTCTGGTCGAGATTTTTTGGATCCCCATTGGTGGAACAGAAGAAATACGCTTATGACGGGCATGGGGACGATTCGCGTCGGCTTCGGAACAGGACTATTTAGATGGTCTGCTGGGCTATGTGTTGTATTTGATTCACGAAGGATGTTGAAGACGTTTAAGCATGTCTGAGGCATATAGTTGTAAAGATGGAAGTGAAACATACGAACGCTTACCATCAAGAGTGTTTAATTATGTTTGAGACGTTTGGTTATGGCCACAGAAGCGGAACACAAGGGTGCTCACCTTCAGCTACAGCTCTGATGAAATGCTGCATGTTTCTTATAACAAAAGATATAAGAAAATATCAATATACAATGCATCGGCGACTCGGCAAGATGTTATACGTTGGTTCCGGATCTCCTCTTCCCCAGAGAACTGTAGACTGTCATGACTTCTACTTGCATCCCGTGTGTCATGATATCCAACTACCTACCTCTTCGAGTGTGGCACGGCTCTATTAATACAGGTACAGCCTATATATCAACCTCGCACCGAATCAACGCATTCATTCTCAACGCACTCGAAGAGACAGCATCGTTGCGGGCAGAGGAGCCAGCGAGGGAAGAGGTGCCGAGGCCGGAGTCGGAGCCAGAGATAGACGAGCCGCAACGACCGGGGCAGGGACAACCTCAGGTCGGGATCGGGTCTTGGGGATCTTTGCGGTCTTGGGCTTGGCATGGACAGAGGGCGCCGGAGCCACGACTGGGAGAAGGGCGACCTTGGGAGTCTTGGCCGCGGCTGGCACGCGAGCAGCAGCTGGAACGGGGTGAAGCTTGGGAGACCTGGCGACCACTGGAGGAGGGCAGACTCTTGGAGCGGCGGCAACTTTGGGAGTCGCTCCGACGAGAGGAGTCTGGGAAACTCCAGGAATTGTCGCGACCTTTGGTGCCTGAGCCGCGTAGGGGGCGGGCTCAACAGCAGGGGCTTGTATGACACTGGGAGTCTCCTTCACAATCGGGGCTTGTACAACGTTAGGTGTCTCTTTCACAACGGGGGCTTCAGCAGGCTGAAAAGCCTCGGCAGAGCCAGGAGGACTCGCCGTCGTCGAGACTTGCCGAGATCGAAGAGTAGGTCCGCCAGTTCGAGAGACCTGTCTAGATCGAGGTAGGGGCATAACGCGAGGACTTTCAGGAATGGCTGGCAAGAGTCTAGCAGGTGTCTCGGAACTTCCAGGGGTGGGCTTTGCTAGAGTGAAAGGAACCTCTGCGTCGAGTCTGACGTGGTCTTCCTTCACAGGATCCCCAGAGATGACATCGGGACTGTCGGAACGGTCCTGTTGGTTGAGTGTAGCGTTGGAGGATCGACGCTTGAGCGAAGCGTTGGACGATCGCCGACCCAGAGTTGGCGTAGTTGGTCGACGGCCGAGCGTAGGCGTCGTAGGGCGGTTGCGGGTAGGAGTGCCAGGGCGATCAGGCTGAGGTTTGCGAACGGGACTTATACGGCGCTGGGAGGACTGCGTCGCGACGGCATAGCGGGGAGAGTCGGGAGCCTCTGACATTTTCAACGTATCTGAGTGTTAAGAGGAAGTGAGAGTTGGTGAAAATGGTGAGTTGTAGTGTTAGAACAAGGAGGGAGATGTCAACGCCCAGACAGTCGATGAGTAACTCTTTTGCAGTGGGAGGGGAAAGAGAAAAAGGAAGGAAGACCTGACCAGAAAGCTTGCCAACAACACACAGGCAGAGCGGGAAAGACCGGCAGAAGCTCTGTCTTACATCCGCCTAACACCTACTTTTGCAACTACTACGATCCACAGATCGATTGCGGCCCGCGGGAGGGAGAGACATGGGTTGATGATGAGACATTGGGGCTTGAGAAATGTGACGTGCATCGTTGACGGAAGACGGGGGTATCCTTGTCGACGGGTGAATGGAAATATCTCGTGGGACGTGCTATTTCAGGGAGTTATTTGTAGATGATAAAAGTGCTATGTGCGAGTGTAACAAGAGAGGAAGGACTCTAGCAAGTGAGAAGAAGCAAGCAATAAATTAAGAGTGTAAAATTATCGCCATTATATGGCTCTTGACTCTCAATAAAGAAACGCTCTTAACCTCTTCTTTTCCCTTGTATTCTCTCTCTCCCTTTTCTTTCTTTTTAGAAGCAACCCACTTTACTACTTCTTCTTGTTTCTTACTAAAAAAAAAAAAAAAAGAAAAAGAAACAAAAGTCACTCAACCTTTTTTTTGGCTGACGAAACGGGACGGAGAAGCCAGCCAGCAAGACATGCATGGATGGTATAGATTGAAAAAGGGATAAAAGCAGGATTGCAAGAATGAGTAGATCGAGTGATGGATTTTGAGTGGATTGTTCGAGATTTTATTTCTAGTTTTTGGTTATTTACTTGTTGAGTGTGTCGATTGAGAGCAACCCCTGAGATGGTAGCGTTTTATGCTCGAATCATTTACCATTTATACACATCTATCTATTGAAATAAACTCCTAATACTTGGTATAACTACGCTACCTTTCAATTACTATCTTGGTCTTTGCCGGTCTGAGCGACTCGCCCCCTCTCGCCTACTCCTGCTCACCTTGTGACCTTACTTCTCCAACTCCCTCTCCCCCTCTCCCCCTTGGCCTTATTCTTCTCAGGCACAGCATATCCTCTCTCCCTTTCCAGTCGGTGCCTTTCCCAAAAGTCGCTCACCTCCTGCACAATCCCTGTTCTTCTCCCTCTCGTCTCCCTCTCCTCCCTCTGTCCCTGCGTTGGACTCCTCCGCGGGATCATCATGTCCACCAGCGGATCATACACCATCTCTCGTAACCTCTCTGTCGCGGAGTTACAGACGCGCACTGTGGCCTTCATTAATCGGCGGGCGTTGGTGCTCCATGCTGCGATTAGTGATGCGGCTACGAGGACGAGACTTGCTGGTAGTGATATGAGCCCGATCGTTCTGAGGGATAGGTTGTTCTCTCCTCCCCATTCCTGCGTGTTCATGCCAAACAGCCCGGTGAAGAAGGTCAGCGGCAGAAAAATTACAGTGAATGTTGTAAAGATCATGACGCTTCTGCTCTGCGCACTGGCGAGATCAGCGTGAAGCCTACTCAGTCGAACCTCGTCAATCTGCGCCTGTCGCTGCACCATCTGCAGCAGTTTATCATAGTCGTTCCTCGTGTTCCTCACCCGCTGCATCATCTCATGCGCTTGATGAGTATACTCCGACATCTTCTTCATGGCTTCGTTGAGAAATATGCGCCCGTTGGCTGTGCTCTCACGCAGTTCTGGGCGGGAAAAGGTAGAGAGCATGGAGCTGACGACCTTGGACTGACGCTCGAAAAGGTTGACGAGAAGAAGAAGCTCATCCTCGATGTCGCGCAGCTCGAGCAGCGCAGACGTGTTGTCGCGGTTCTCCTGCTCGGCTCGACGACCATCTGCTTTGTGTCGAGCACGGATGGAGCGAGCTTTGTTCTCGACTGGTTCAAACCCCGAAGCTTTGTCGCGAAATCCCTCAGCACGGAAGATCTTGAGAGACCAGGTGAGTTTCTCCGTCTACTGCTTGTTAGTTAAGGAGTTTCCAGTGGGCGGTGTAGACATACTAGCACACTAATGGCTTCTTCAAAGATGCGAAACACTTCTAGATCTGGGTGTGATGATCTATCCAACAGGACAGTCACGGCGTGCAGAACTGACAGGGCAGCGAGGTCCAGAGCATTCTCGCACTGGCGAGTGAGGTCAACGTTGATCTCGTTGAAGATGCTGTCTCTGAGATCGGCTTGCTGGTAGAGAGGGCCCTCGATAGCATCACCCTCTCGTTTCGGGAAGAATGAGATGAGCGTATCTACATGGTTAGCACAGGTCTCAGTTATCGGCGTCACTACTCACGAGTATCAATAGCCCAAAGCCAGAGCTGGTCAACCATCAGAACATTTCCGTTCAAGACATCATCTTCTCTCTCATCCTCATGCCCTCCATACTGGCTCCCCGTCTTGGACCTTCGACTTTCGCTACCTTCTGTCCCAGCACTACTATCCGACATCTGTCCATACAGTGCAGGCTCAAGTCCCGGAACCAGCGCCCTCTCCTTGGTTAACTTGTACAGCATCTGATCATCATCCCTTGACCTCGTGTCACGGAGTGAAGGGTATCCGTACTGATCCAACGTCCGACGACAGTTGAGCGGCGGATCGTGGCCTAGATATTCCCAAATGACTTGCGACTCAAGCGACTCGGACTTTGCAACGGATTCGGGAATAGGGTGAGTTCGACCATGGCCCAGGCGCTGCAGAATCAACTCTCGCCTCTTTATCAAGCGCTTGTACGAGTCAAAGTGTAGATAGGGCAGAAAGAGGCATGTGAAAGTCCCATTCTCAGGACGAGGTGACAGGGACGTCTCCTTCGAAGCTCGTCCCCGGGGAGACACTAATCATGATCAGTCTTCACCCTTGGTTGATCCAGAACCGCGTTGACTTACTATGCCGTGGAGCCGAAAAATAACACCCTGGTTTGGCAAAGTAAGCATAATGCTGTGAGTGTCGTCCCCGAGTATGTCTCGTTGCCCAAAAGTCGAGGTTGAAGAGAGGTGCAAAGTTGCGATTATACGACACCTGCAACGTTTCGAATATCTTCTACACCAGTATAAGCCATCGTTCAGGGTGAGATCCGAAGAACTGTACTCACCGTCACCCAAGCTGGGTTATTGTACGGAAGATGAATCCACACAAACCTCCTCGCCTGCACCTCAGGCTTCGCAAACGCAACCGGCACTTCATCTACAACCACCGTCTCGCTCACCCCCCGCCCACCCCGCTTGATCTCCTTCCTAATCGTGACGACTGCCTCGGGCAAGGCTTCCCCCTCGCTGAAATCCCCCTCCACTGTGCTTCGACTGCGCTGCGAAAAGGGCGGAAAGTCTCGGTACTCGTACTGAGACGCCCGACTGCCCATGCTGAGAGAGCGACTCAGCGAGCGGCCTAGTCGACCTCGAGAAGGGGGCGAAAGACGATCTATGGCGAGATCTTGGTCGAAGTTTGCGCGGATAAGGGGTGATGGACGTCGCATGGGGGTTGAGTGGTGTGTTGGTGGTGATGCGACTCGGGATGGTGGTGTAAAGGGGCTTCCGAGGATTCTCTGAGGGGTGGATTCTGTTCTTGGCTTTGTCCCGAAGTCAACAGGTTGAATGAGTGGTGATATCTGAGGAGATATCTGGGACATGCTGTCCTGAGTGATCCCAAGACCATTGGCTGAAGACATGGTCTCTCTCCCATCCCTCTCTCCCCCATCTCTCATCAGAGACGTTCTCTGTCTTGCTCTCAGAAATCTCCCCTCCTCAACCCCCTCAACCTCATTTAACCTATCAGCCAGACACTCATCCGGCCCCTTTCTCAGAAACTCTCTCAGTGGCAACCTCGTCGACCACGCCCTCACAATAGCATCCTCATTCGGCCCTACGACATCCTCAAAGAAACCATGAACCTCGACATTCACCTTTTGCTCCAGATGAAGCGCCCAGTTACCACTCGTACTTGTGTACTCATCCGCGCGGTGAACTAGCGCCGCGAGCTGGCGGATAAATAACCTCATGGTGTGCACGTTGTGTCGTCCGAAAGACGCAATGTTGGCGTGGTCACTCTGTAGAGGAAGAATAGTCTCTTGACGCATGCCTAGGATAGCAGAGCGGATAGATGTCAGAGGAGCAGTGAAGTAAATGTCACCGGACCCTGAGCCAGAGAGTCTCGAGTCAATTGTCTCGTAGAGTGTCCAGACGCGAATATCGTGAGCGATGACTTTGAAGTCATCATCGAGATGAAGAAGTAGACTGTTACCCACGCGGAGCTCATCGGTTATGGAGGTGGGCATAATCGTAGAAAGCTGTAGGAGGTTCTTAATACTCGGCGCCAGGCTCGGCATGGCGAAGTAACTCGATCCTTGATGAGGTGTCCCTAGCACATGGTTAGCTTCTTTGATAACCCGACACGAAGAGATAGCTTACCAAAGAACGCAATTCCATATGTTTGTCTTAGTATCCTCTCGAACCTCACATCTCTACTCGCCTTAACCAAGACCATCTTGGCAATAATCCCACCAATGCTATGTCCCACAAACACAACCGGCCTCTCCTCCTGGCCCTCCCTCGCTTTCCCCAGCGCCTCCAGCAGCGCATCCGCCAAACAGGCCAAGCTCACGCCATGTTCCAAGGGAGGATGCTCGTAGAGTAATATTCTCGCCATGTCAGCCTCTCTCCGGATACCCTGGCGTGCCCACGAGGGGACAGGTCGAGTTGGATCTGCGGCTTGGGCGTCACGCATGGACAGAGCGCCAAAACAACGACTCATTAGACCATCGCGGGTCCATGTGCGGAGAGGGTCGGCGCCAGGACATGGCACGGTGACAATATCGACTGTTGTCTGATCGTGGGTGTTGTCTCCAGAGGGATCAACGATGAAATGGCCTGCTGGAGGAGACTGGGATGAGTTGGAAGATTCGTTCTCCTCCTGAATAACCTCAGGAGCTCCAGTCTTGTACTCTTCATCCTCCATCAACGGGTCATTCTTTGTCTGATCTAAGCCCTCATTCGCGAGGGACGTGTCTGATCTGCCATGAGTAGAGCCTCCATCACGAGTATCATCCATGCCTAGATATTGTCAAAGTCCAAGTATACCTCTGGGTTATCTCGCACGACAGTATTAGAAATAAATGTGAGACACGACCAAGTATAAAACCTATCCAAAGAAAACTCAATAGAAGAATAAGCCAAAGAGAACAAGAGCCAAATCCAGAGGGCTTTTCGCCGGTTTTGTTCCAGAACCCAACAACTCACATCTCTCTCACAAGACCTCACGAGCGAACTTCCCTTTCAAATCAAACCCCTCGTGACTGTATCAGGCAAATCTTCAAGTAAGCATCCTAATGCCCTATATTAAACATTATACAGCACAGGAAACAAGCTGACTTGAGATGTGGATTTAATCTGAGACATGGGCTAGCATCGTGACCTGTGGCACATGAGCATCGTCAATGGTTGCCTGGAGTGGAAGCCTTGCTTGAAAAGTTACAACTGACCTTTGACTTGGTGTAAATTGTAGAAAAGGATTAAATTTAGTACAGAAATTGTTTCACCTGGCCGTGATTGTCGATTCAATCCTTCTAGGCTGAACCTCGTCGTCGACCACCAACACGTGGCAGTTGAGATGATGCTGGATTGATATAAACTACGTACTGCAAGAATAATACCTCGGGTTGACGTTATCCTATCTCAAATTCCCCATGCCCGTAACTGGGCATTAATAATCCAAACTCGCCGTCTTACTGCAGAGCAAAGCCCGCAATAGTCATGCAATGCACCACCGAATCAAGATATAGCCTATTCTCAATCTTGCACGACTGACCAGGCTTGACCACAAATATGCCGTTCGGACCTAGCTGGAAGCTCTTGTCGCCCATCGTAACGCGTACTTTGCCCGACGCGAGGGAACACGTCCGGAGCTTCTCATCTTCGACGGCCCAGTGGCTTAAGCCGCCGGGCTTGATGACCAGGACGTTGAAGCTCACGTCTTCGGATATGGTAACAGGCTGCCCGCTGGTGAGATACGAGTTGGAGAAGGCAATATCTGAGAACGTCGTTAGGTGTGAGCTTTTTAAAGATAATAGGTAGCTTACTGTCAGACGTCGAATCATCCTGCATCCTTCCCGGCGCCATCTCCCATTCCTCCATCTCGAGTTCGTTGGCGCCCAACAGGCTCAGCCCACCACTCATCATAGAAACATCCCTCACAGCAGATCTACCAATTATAGAGCTTCGTGCTGCCCGCTGCGCCACACGTCTCTGTTCCGGTGCTGACTCAGCAACCGAGTCTGTCTCAGCCACCGACTGAGCAAGCTCATCGACATCAATGACTTCAGGTCCAGCACTATCCTCCACAGACGGAGCCACCGATGAAATCCCCATGTTGCTAGAAGGTATACCTTTGACCTTGTGATCGGGAATCCAGTCGCACTGGTTGGATCGTCGCTGTAGATGGCTGTAGTATCTGCATCCCACACACGTCGCAACGCCTGAGAAGGCATTCTTGGCAGCGATGTGCATATTGTGAGGGAGCGAAATGCATGGCTGACCAAGCCGACTAGTCGATCGATGGTTTCTCTCGGCCGCCATGCAGCGATCCTGGTTGTTGACTTCCCTGCCGGTTAGGTAGGCTAGCGCACAGGCATAATGCTGCGCGTCGAGCTCAGAACCTCGGTGAAAGTGAGTCCATACTTCGGGGAGTGTCCGCTTGCGTCGCTGGGAGAGCATGTAGGTAATATCTTCTCGGGGCCAGACCTTTTGTGAAGGGCTCAGGAACTGGTGTAGGTACTCCTGGAGTTCTGTGTTGACGGCGAGTATTGGCGTGGGAGACGCAGAGGCCTTGACACTAGCCTCGCTCAACCTCAACGACTTTCTCTCTAGTGCGCCTGCATTTAGAGAGTTTCGCTTCTGTGTCGCCATGAACGGCAAGCTTGCATCAACCAGAGGAGGTGCGTCAGGCGGTAGAGGGTTGTTCGAGATAACGATGGCTGGGGAACCCCCGGTGCCCTGCCTGGCATAGGCTCCGACCTTGGTCAAGGTCCCGTCTCCGTTATCGTTGAAAGTGGTAGAGCAGTGGCCAGCTCCAAAATGTCCTCCGAGACCCTTTAGCCCGGGGAACAGACGACGACAGTCACGTACGGGGCAAACAAAAGGTAGCTCAGGGTCATCGTATAGTTGATAGTTTGCAGGGATAAGTGCGCCGCGGGCAGAGATTAAACCATTATCGGGATCTATGAATGTTAGAACTGTTAGTGAATGCGAGCAAAGCGGCATACCTTGAAAAAAGCTATAAGCTCGATTAGGCTCGGCCATCCTCATAGGCTCAAGTAGATCTCCCGCAATCGGGGCCGGTGGAAACGGGGCAGACTCTGTTTGCGATGTTTCAAATTGTGAGTCCCCGGGCGCAAGTGAAGACGACTGAGACCCTTTTCTAGCCCCCTCCGCCATCACCCTCTTCAACAGATCAGCCGGCGACGTGAACGACATGGATGGACCCTGCGACGCCGTTGCGTTCATGACGCTAGCCTTGAGACTCGGCGTGATCGGCTTGCTCGTCAACTCGGACACCTGCTTGACAACCTCGGCCTCCGTAAGACGGAGGGCGTCCTCGCTGCGCTGGGCACTGGAAGTAGCCATGTTCGGTCTCTTCGCGCCTAGGGCTTCCAGTGCCGGCGCGTCTCTTTTCCGCATGGAAGGTTGGGGAGGCAGAGGAACTGGTGACTCCATTGGCGTTGTTGACAGAGACCTCGAGATGGGCTGGTCTGGGCAGCCTGATTAGACACGGACAAAGTGCAAACAAAAAAGGCTTGCACGGGTACTGTATGCAGCCTTGCAGGGGGCTCGCGCACTCACCTTGTCCACCTCGGACCTGTGCACCAACAGCTGTATTCTCGCCGTCTCCAGGTAAAGACGCAGACTGGCTCCTCTCCCATTCCTTCTGAGCTGCCATGATCTTCGAGTTACCTGCCAGCAGCCCCATCGCCGAACTCTTGACCGCCGCGTTCTCGACAATATCAACTGCTATTCGAGCTAGTTCCGATGACCTACCTAGCAACTGCGAATTCCCCGATTTGGCCCTGCTAGCCATCATACCCGAGTTCCATGGCGAGAAACTCGTTCGCTTGATCTTCTTTGTCGAAACTGTATTATCGTTGGAAGGCATTGTGCCGTATCAGACAGTAAAGTCGGCTGGAATAAATTGGAGAAAAAAGAATAGGAGACGAATGCTAAGAGGTCTTGTGAGAGTTCAGCTGAATTGATTATTGCCCGTTCAGGGTGATTTGTCTGTGGATCAATGTCGAACGAGCAAAGACCGAGGTTCAAGGTATGGGTGATGAAGTGAGTTCAGACGCGCCCGGCGCGATTGCGCACGATACATTGTGGGGGCGAGGCTTGCGCAGTAGGTGCGAGAAACAACGTATCTACCATGGCCCTATCCGTCTAGTTCACAAATGTTCAACGCAAGCAAGCGTTTCAAACAGTTGACAAATCACACACACTTACAATCTCTTGATCAATATGAATCCAATTCTATGACAAAACCTTGTTACTGTTTTCTTTGCTATTGTACAGAAACTAACAATAATCCTACAAGCCCTCACCATCCCCCTATATATCTAACAACTCTCATCTACTTTCGCTTGGCAGCCTTCTTCGCATCTTTCTTGGCCTGCTTCTTGCTGACCTGCTTCACCATCTTAATATCACCTCCCATGTCAGCCCTCTTGGCAGCCGCCTTCCTCTGGCCGTCGAGCTCCCTCTCGCGCCTCCATCTCCTGTGTCGGAACCACTGCTTCCTCGTCCTAAAGCGCTTCGTCTTGATGCCCGTAGTTTTGGCGAGCTGACCGATAGCCCAGTTGTCTTCTCGGTAACTGTAGTCCTTGCGCAGCTTCAGCAGACGGTCTGGCTCGCCGGCTTCCACACGCGTGACCTGGAAGGGGATTCCGGAGGGAGATAATTCGGGTTTCTCGGCGAGGGGTTTGATGACGTGTTGTGTCATATTGAGGCGGCGCTTGCGTTCGGCGTGGATGGGGTAGGGGAGAACGTCGGCCTTGTCGTAGACAACACCGATGTACTTGCGGTCGGGGTGTAGGGCGGGATCGCGGTAGTACTTGACATATCCGGTCGCCATGGCGTGAATGGTATGATCACGGCCCATGATGCAGTTCTCACCAGGCCACCAGTGAGTACCGCGCTGCTTGTAGAGGATGTTTCCGGGAATGACGAACTGGTCTATTTTTCGGTGTCAAAAGTCAGCAAAACATCCCAATTGAGTTCCCCAAAAGATCCACCAACCTCCAGTCCTCTTCGCTCCCAGCTTGTTGGGAATTCCTCTCTTGCTCTTCTTCCTGTAAGCTCCCTGCGTCTTGACCGAGGCATATCGACGACCCTGAGCGATCATGTTTGCCCATTGACCGCCCATGGGAGCAATGGGCGCGAATGCCGGACGGGCGATTGCTGCCACAGCAGCCATAATCGGCCGCTGCAATGTGAGGAACCGCATGGCCGGGGCGAATTCGAGGCGCGGGCAGATTGTCGACCGTGGGTTGTTGTATGGGCTGAGGACAGGCAAGCTTGACGTTCCTGGGGAGTAGGTAATTCTAGGAGAATGGAGTTTTTGCGCTTAGTCATTGGTGTCAGGGTGGCTTATCGATAAGAGGTCAGTCCAGTTGCGGCCTGTGGTGGATGTGGACAGCTCAATGACTTTGAAAGAGCTTCAATTGCGACGATACACTTCAATAATTAGGTATTTTGAAAACAAGCCGACGAACTCTCTTCTCTTCTCTTTCCTCAAAGAAAAATAAACCTCGATAACCACAATGCGCTACCTCATCGCCTTTCTCTCCGTCCTCTCTCTCGCCAACGCTCAGTTTGGCGGCTTCTTCGACCAGATGTTCAATAACGGAGGCCGCGAACACCGCACCGAACCCCAGAATAACCCAAGCGACGCCTCACTGTATCAGAACAACTACGATAACTGTGCGTCTTTTCATAACCGTCTGAAATCATAGCATTTTCAAACTAACCAGCCACCAGCCGTCTGCGACAAGTACCTATGCCCCGACACCCTCGCCTGCGTCCACTTCCCCCACCACTGTCCCTGCGCTTGGGATGCGCAGCAGGAAAAATTTGAGTTGGCGGAGGGGCATCGACTGTGTGTTTCGAAGGGAGGGTTCAGGGCGGGAGAGGCGGCACGAAAGATTGAGCTGGCGAGGAAGGGTCTTTTGTGAAGTGGTGGTTGTTCGTCCTACATTTGCATGCAAAAGTACCTAGTGCCACGTTGGAAAGTTATGATTATACGTCTTGAAAGGTAAAGAAAGAGGTGGAAAAGGTTTCGTGATTTACATGACTTGTCTGCGCAAGCGACGCAGGTTTACATCGCATCAGCTTCGACATTGACATGTTACAATTTGAAAGGACCAGGTGAAGAGCGTGTTTGAAAGGAAAATGCATCCGTGTCTGTTTCTCGCAGCATACAAAATCAGCCCGAGAACGTGCTCTCGTCTTGAAACCCTGCTATGACACTGTCTCGCCGCCAAATATGTAACCCTCAAAGCGAATGAAGTGCCTTGCCCCCGTTGATCATCCGCCGCCACCGCCGCCATCCCTTGTGCCAACGCCCTGATATGATGTCCTTGTAACTCCATTGTAACGAAACATTTCCTACCGCATGGTATCTCGCGTCATTTACAACCCGACTAATAGCCCAACAACTATGCAGAACCATTGGGAATGGACGGCATAGGGGGCACCCCACGGCTGTTCTGCTCATCATCATCTTCGTCCTCGGGTAACGTTTCGGGGTGGCCCAGAAGCTGGGCCACATTCTTCATTTCGTAGTGCTTCTTGCGGAGCAGCTCAAACTTGTGGTGCTTCTCGCGCTCCTCGGGAGACATGCCCGCCAGCTCCTCCTCTGCGTTGTGACCGATGCTGCTCTCATCTTCGACATGAACGCTCTTTTCGCTGCGGGGCGAGGGTGACGTTTGGTCTTCCGGGAACGTCTCCTCCGGTTCGCCCAGAGAAAGGCCCGGAATGTCATCTTCACGGCCAGGACGTGAACCTTGACGCCGAGGAGCACCGCCCGATAGATAATCCTCGTCATCGTCCGACGGGTCCTCCGTCGGGTCGTAGTGTTTCGCATAGGGTGTCTTGGGCTCGGTGATCTTCATAGTCGAGGAGCGCTCCTGCTCGGTGAGGTAGAGGTTGGCCTCGTCCCACTTGAGGCGCTGCGAGGGCTCCGAGGGGTCCTCGCCTGAACTGTTAGTGCCAGACTGGCGGCGGGAGCCCGAGGGTCTTGCTCCAGATGAGGAGCGGCGGTGGCCGGCGTTGATCTGCGTGTTGGCGATGGTGACTTCTTTCTCGGAGATGGTACGCTCGTTGGGAGATTTGATGTGTGAGGGGTTCTTGAGAATGCCTAGGCCCAACTATTAGTCTAATACCAAGGCTGCGCCTGGAGAGAGTTCGGAAGTCACTTACCCCGAGGTCTCTGTGCACGATGAGGAGGCGAATGCGCCGGGGGAGAGTCAACAGCGGAGGCCATTTTGAAGCTGATTCGAGGATTAGGTCAGATGGTGGGATTTTTCGGTAAAATATTTCCAGCGGTCGTGTGCACCGTAGAATTTTCAAGTTAGAGCTTCTAGCTAGGTAGGAAGAAGAATGCGCTTGTGATATTGTTTGTCAGATGGAAGAGGGAGATGAGAGAAGGGGAAAAAGTTGGATCCTCGTGATGGAGAGCAGCTCATGTTTTCCAAAGTGGAAGAAAGGGCGGGGAGGAAGGGGTCCATCTCAGAATGACGAATGACGCACTGCCTTTCAAGTTGACGATGGAGGGGTGTTCCCTTTTCGGAACCACTAAACGTACGTACCTTTTTATGCTCTTGAATACTGCATCGACAAGGCTGAGAAGCAGGACAAGAAATATGTAGCTCAAGTATAAATATAAAATTAAAAAAGGATCTTTTGTTAGAATATCCTTCCAAATCCCTCGGATCTACAGTTGCTTCCTCGTCTCCACAGATGTAACACGTGGTTCTTCTGTCTCCAAATGAGCACAATCAGAAGACCTCCATCCTGGATACGATCGTCACACCACCTACAGTAGGTCTGCAAAAAAAACGACACATTTCCAAATTTCCCCTCCTACACATACATCACGAAAATCACACAACAACTTCAGTATATAATTTCTCTATCAAAAATGCCCGAAACCTCCCGAAAGAAACATCATTCTGTTCAGAAAAGAACGAGGGTTTATACAATGTATAATGATCACGTTCCCATACGTATTATCGCCATAAAAGAAGGGCTTTCACGACATGCAATTCATGGAATTATCCGACGGTATGAACACCAAGAAGAAGCC
>JABFEV010000273.1:0-23206 GCA_013618395.1 Fusarium domesticum | reverse complement strand
CCCCAATTCCGACCTAATAATTTCCACGACGAAAACGACTTCACTCAAACTCGCATGTAATATCACCATCCACTCTCTACTCCGTCCGCCACAGTAATATTATCTGTTTCGCTTTCGAATATAGACGCTACTGTCGAGCACAAGCTTCTGATATCCCGTCCAGCACTTGGAGCATCGTCGCCCCTTTATCACCTCCCGCTACCGTTCAGCCGACTCCTTCGAGTTTTGTATTTCACCTTGTTAGTACCTGCCGCATGAACTTCCACCACAACCATTTGGACGCCTGATTCCAACTTCAACACCCTCCCTTACATTGATCGCCGCCGTTCCTGCCCGTCATGGCCGGCCTTTTTTCTCGGTTCAAGGGCAAGGACTCCAAGTCCAAGAAGAAGGGTGCCCATGATACCTCCGAGTCGCTGCCTCAGAAGCCACAATGGACCGATGCCTGGGCGCGCAAGTCTGTTGAGCCTGAGGAGGTTCACGAACTGATCCGATGCTGTACCGAGGAGCTCAAAGCAAGAGGTACGTCTATTCAACATCTTAATATGTATGCATCATACTGACGGCCCTTCTCTAGCTCTCGACCATCCTTTTCTTCTTCTACCATTTCGACCTACCTCCGACCCCAGCGCCGTGCGCACCTTTATTCGTCATTTCTTCGAGTCACATCAGAACCTCCATGGTGAGGCACTGCTTCAGGAGCTACGTATGACCGAGCCTATGGTATGTTAGTGTCTTGCAAGTCTGCGCTCCAGCTAACGATTACTATAGGTTGTTTCTGGTGTCATAAAATGGTGTTGGAGTCGTCTTCAAGGTGGTATTGTTGGTTGGGATGCCTATGAACTGTTCAGAGTCGGAGAGTTCGGTATGTGCAAACCAAATCATGCGATAATCATTATGCAACAATCGTGACTGACCCATATTAGACTCGAACATGGCACAGAATGCCTTTACAACTTTCATACCCATCAGTGTTGAAAACGGCGCTCGTCAGCGCATCATCTTTGACTTTTTTGGCCTACTCGCTGCAATCGCTGCGCATGGTAAGTCAAATGGCTTCGGAGGTCGCAAGCTCTCGAGAATGGCAGCTTGGTGGACGTTTGAGCACAAAGACACCAAGAAAGGCTTCGAGGGGGGTTACAACGCATGGCTCAGGTTGGTCCTCAAACTCAAGATCTTGTTACGCAGTCGCTGACCCAAATCCTAGTGCCGCCGATGCGACAAGCCACATGTTCTTCGCATATCTCAGATCTCTCTCGCCAGATCAGGCCGTCACTGGTGTCACAATGGTGCCCAGATCATTGGAGAAGCTCCTCAACGATACCGAATACCCCCCTCAGCGATCCGACCTCCTAGCATCAACAACCAACAAAGTCGTCATGATCGTCGATAGCGTCTCGCCCACACCATTTGCTCTTTTGCGCAGAGCCAACCACTTCCAGTACCGCGATGAGGATCAAGCACTCCAGGACTTTTCTGAATATGACGATCCTGTGCAAGCACTAACAGATGAGTGTCAACGGGTTCTCAAGTCGATCTCTTCAGCAAACCAATCCCAAGTTTCCAGCACCAAGCACTCTACTAGCTTACGGGACGTCTCGTGGTCTCGATTTGAGGACATTGGTTTTGCAAGTGCTCTGGAGGAAGAGGACGAAGATGATGACAGTGCTCTAGCTGCTCGAAGGAAGCCCCAGCCTGGTCTGAGAAGAACACCGGCCTCGGGCAATGGACTCGGCCGACCAACCACCCCTTCGTGGGCCGACTTCCTCTCGTCCGGGTTCATGGATGAGAATCAAGCTGCGAAGTCGAACTTACTTCTTCCCCCGGACAAGGTTCTCCCCCCTCTCGAGATTCGACCGAGACAGCGAAGCTCTCAATCTCATCGACCGAGACTTGAGCATGATCGTACGCTTGAACCGGGAGAATTAGCTAGCATTACGACCTTTGATCTAGACGACGCTTTTTGGTGGGTTTGGATGACAAGTCTTGCGCCCGAGGAAACCGCCGAGCGCAAGTCAGCGTTCGGTCGATGTGCCGTTATCGAGACCAATATCGTCAATGGCCGCTGGCTAGTCATGGAGGAGATGGTCGCTGGAGCTGCTCCAGAGCCTCAGGAAGGAGCTTATCTTGCGGAGAAGAAGGGATTCTTCAGCTGGACTCGCCGGGGTAAGGGACTCAGTCGTCGAAAGTCGACTGGGAAGCACGCGTTGGATCCAAACAACCAGAATGCAAGCAAGGCCAGCATTGGTCCGGACACGCATGCCAGGATCCAGGCCAAGGCGGCTCAGCTACGAGCAGCCGACCTCCAGGAGAAGAAGCTTGCCGCACAGCAGCACTTGCATCAGCGACGAGGCCGAACGGATGCAGAGCTGATGGCCGAGAAGACTAACAGTGTCTTCACGCTTCAGCCTATCATCATTGGCGAGGCTTCGTCGGCTCTGAAGTGGGTTTCCAAGTACGACAAGGGCACAATCAAAGACGCATACTTGTCCAACGACAACGCGGGCCGTGGCACGGCTGTGTCACCGATCTCTTCTGAGCGTCCCAACGGTGCTGTGACGACAAATGGGGGCTCGCATGACCCTGAGCATCCTCCAGATGTGCCAGTTAAGGATACAGCGCCTCGTGTGGTATCCCCTACGTTCCCAGCATCTCCGAAACAGACCGTCAGAAAGGCATTGCCAGCTCCCTTGGAGCAGCCTGAGCCCAAGTCAGAGCCCGTCCAAGAACCAGAGCCTTCACCATTACCTGTCCCTGAGCCAGAACCAGAACAATTTGCCAGCATGCCCAGCCCAATGCCACCTCCCAAGGACGAGCGGGCTCATGACATCCCTCGCGAGAACATGGTGTCACCTACGTCTTCAAGCCCTGAGAACAAGAAGCCGTCGGAGAAGTTGCAGAAGGATACCAAGGAAAACCGTGGTTTCCGCAAGCTCTTCCGCAAGGGCCGCAGCTCTAAACTTCCGGATAATGCTGCTTCGGATCTCAACGGCATGCTTCAACGAGACCAGCCAACGCCAGAGCCTCTTGTCAAGAAACCCTTGACACCAGCTGAAACTCCCGAGCCTATCCCAGCACCCGTTGCTGCTCCGGTCCCCGTTCCCTCGGGCCCATCGGCGACCCCTCAGGCCACAGAGTCGGAAATGCCAACCCCCATTCCTGCCGCCGAGTTCGTCACGCCCATGGAGGAGCCGGCCCAGCGCGCAATCACACCTCCCCAGGCCCCTGAGATTCGTGAGCCAACCATGGATGAAGCCCAGTTACCGGTCGACACCAAGGACTCAGCAGCCACCGAGGCCCAGCCTTACAGCTTCAGTCAAGGACCTCTTGCTGACCAGCCAGCTTTCATTCCCGATTCGGATGACGAAGACGATGATGCGACACCTCCGCCCATCACGCGTGAACCTCGCCAATCCCCACAACTGGAGTCTACTAGTCCGGAGGAGAAGCTGAGTCATAGTGCCGGCCCTGGCGTTCAGGATCGTTGGGCTCAGATCCGTAAGAACGCTGCTGAGAGAACAAGCAATCTTCCCGTTGCAGAGCCAGGCCGTTACAGGCAAAGCAAGAATCTTGATAACGAGGATGATACCAGCGGAGAAGAGAGTAGGTAACACGACACCGCCCTTGCATGAATTATACTGACAATTGTAAGCTATTGAATCGCGTGTTGCCCGCATCAAAGCTCGTGTTGCCGAGCTAACAGGTAACATGGAGGGGACTGCCGGCCCTCAAGCCGCTCCCACCCATCGTTGAAAGACCAATTTCCCGTTCATAATCTAACTCAACAAAGTCTTGAAGCTCAAGCCAACACCAGTCACACATCTCCTTTCGTTTTTTTTCGAATATTTCCAGAGTCTTTCGTCGTCATCTGCCTCCTACAACTTGTTAATATGGCTAGCCTCAAGTTGTGAGGTGCCCTTTTGCAGTCCACGCCATAATATCAACCGTCGCTCGACCTTGGGGTCTCTGTTTATTTATTTATTTATCGGTTCGTTTACACATGATACCACTAGAAGATGTAGGAAGATGAAAAGGTTGCGCAGTCTTCCGGGATCAGGGAAAAGGAGAAAGTTGAGGAGGACGTGAGTAGGCTGCATGTATAAGCCTAGAACTCGTGTATTTACTTCGGTATCAAGAACCACATCCCGAGCAGAGCAGTGCTCCTCTAAGATATTTTCAGAAATCCGTTCTAGTTTGAACTCATCAGTAATTGCCGATAGGTGTAATTTCTTGCCAAAGAAGGCGAGCAGCAGCCTGTCACTCAAAGATATTGTTGATCTGTTTATTGTCACAGGTCGTGTCACCGCGCTGAATAAGGCCTAAGGTCTATCGTCTTATCGACATAGATTCATCTGCAACGCATTTCTCTGTTACTTCCCTATTCTGCAATCCGAAGATCAAGATCAAGTATTCTAAATTTCATGCCTGCCGTCTAGCTTCTGTCTAATGATGCGCACGCTGAGGGACTGCTTCATCATCTGTATCGTAGTTAACCATGGCGATGCTACCATACTCTTCGTCATCCGTGAAATTGGACTCGGGCGTCAGAGGTCGTGGCTGAGGATGAGTTGCTTGGATGTCGTCTCTTGCGGATTCTGTCGGGCGTCGTGGGAGAGGAGGGCAGGTCTCTTGATCGTTGACGGGCCGACGGGGCAGA
Source organism: Fusarium domesticum (assembly GCA_013618395.1). Lineage (NCBI taxonomy): Eukaryota > Fungi > Ascomycota > Sordariomycetes > Hypocreales > Nectriaceae > Fusarium > Fusarium domesticum. The sequence continues at coordinate 18,549 of JABFEV010000273.1, read as the reverse complement.
GGAGGGTTTTGTTCAGCAACAGGGCGTGTTGGGAGCGGCGGAGATATGTCCTCATTGTCTACATTGGACCTGGACTGACACTGAGACGACGACGACTCCTCAATTTTGGTGTTTGGGCGACGCGGAAGTGGCGGGTTCTCACTCTGTGCCTGCGACTTGTCCTCCGAAGGTGGCTGAGAAGGAGAGACGAGGCCAGGAGGAGAGATGTTAAGACCTCGTAAGTCATTGGCAATTTCCTCCTGGCTCGGTGAGCGAGGACTCTTGCGAGGTTCCGCAGACTGTTCACCCTCGACATCGATCAGTTCGCCCTCGGCGTGGCGCTCCTTCATCTTGATAAGATCATCCTTCTCAATATCTGATCCAGCCTTGACGTTGACGAAGCCACACTTGTGCAGAATTTCTCCCGTAAGGTCTGGATATCGCAGGTGGCCGCTAACCGTTTCGCTCAAGTTGAGGTTCTCAATACCTTCAATGCCATCGATGGCTTGTAATCCAGCGACACCCATGGCAAGACTATGTGCACGGTAAACAAATCCTAGAACCAGATCATTCTCAGAATAGACGTTGAAGATCTTGCCAGAAACAACAGTGCACAGTGTCCGCCAGTGACCTGCTGCTGATGGTGTAGGGGCACCGATGATGACCACGGTATCGATCAGTCCAAACGCGTGACGCTCTGCGAGAGACTGTAGACAGGCATGAATGACCGTAGCACCGAGCGAATAGCCGATGAGAGTTACGGGTCGCTCGCCTTGAACTCTGTTGATAAGAGCATCGGCGAGAATACGGCCGGCCTTGCGTGAGCGGTTCTGGGCACGGCCAAAAGGGTTGTCGACACTGGACGCCGCAGCCAAGATATGGAGAGGCCACAAGGCGGCGAGTAAGGTAGCCAGCACTGTCCGCTTGAGAATCTCCATTTTCAGCTTCTTCCACGCAAAAGATTCAACCATGGTCCGGAGCGCATGGCCAAGATCTATAAGAGACTTCATCTCATAACGCAGGGCAAACACCTCAGAATCGTCAGCCATAACACGCCATGGCTTGGTCACATCGTCCTCGTCCCGAAGCCAACCATTGATTCCAATGGTAACACGAAGGCGCCGCTCCTGTTGGGCTTTCTCATCTTCCTTTGGAAACCTTTGACCCCATTCCTCTTTGAGAGGAATGAAACGGAAATCCTCAACCTCCTTGGCATACTGATCCATCATTTCACCCTGTAGAAACTGAGTTAGAGCACATCGCGAGAAGGGGGGATTGGGGTGGCATACCGTCATCTTGGCCCCGTAAGCGCCAAACAAAGCACCAACAAGGGCACCGTTCATCCAGAAAATACCCAAGAAGCTTGCTACACCTCCCAAGCCTACTCCTCCGAGAATACCGCCAACAGCTCCGGCGACCAAGGGGGCAGCCAGGCCACCAGTAACTCCAATGATAGCAGCCCCGGCCACAGAAGCCAGGCCAACCTTCCAGAATCTGTTGAACTTGTTATCTTGTCGACGCTTGGCTGCCTCAGCTTCCGCTGACATGACTTCTTCCTTCTGGTCCTCCTTGGTCGAGGATTCCATAAGTGATTTGGCGATCTCAATTTCCTCCTTAATAATGAAGGACTGCGGAAGCTCGAGCGCAGAGGCCAGGTAGAGCGCAAGAGTTCTTGTGTGGGCAGAGTATTTGCCGCTGGATAGCAGGAGAAGTAGTATGCAGGAGATGGCTTCTTTTCTGTCATCGGACGGGATGGTTGTCAGTCTGGTTGGAATAGGGTGGTATAACTCTTGCAGAGAAGCAACGTCGGTCGACTTGTCAATTGTGATTTCGCCAAAGCTAATCAAATTCTCGCCATCTTCAGGAGTGTCGATCTTCTTCTTCTCTGCTGCTTGCTGGTGTTTGCGTCTCTCCTGCTGAATCTTTGCATCATCCTTGACATGAATGATTTCCTCGAGTTTGGATAAGAACTCATTTTTCCACTCGGCCAGATGCTCAAGTGCAGCTTTCTGGATTTTCCTGGCTTTCTCCGTATCTTCAACTGGCTCCTGTTCGAGTGGCTCCTTGGTTTCTTGCTGTCTAGGTGAGGGTGTTCGGCCTTTCTGTTGTTCGTGTTCATCGGGAGTTGACATGAAGAGAGGAGCAAGATCGGTATCAGAAAATTCGAGCTGAGAGCTCATATAAGATGTGATTTCATCAACGAGCTTCAAAAGGGCCTGACGTCGAGCGGGGTTGAGAGTGATGACAATCTGGCGGGGGTCTGAGCACGTCGGCGCCATCTTGGATTCCACACTGTCTTGGGGACAGACTGGACGATGAGATTAGAGCTTTCAGGTAATCTGAATATTTCTGCCAGGCGGAAGTCGTGTTGAAGATGGACAATAGTAATAAAGCAAGGGTTCCTTGTATAACAATGTTGCAATGTGTTATTGCGCCAAGGCAACGTTTATTGGTTCATGAGATGCAGGGCGCGTGGCCTGGTAGGCTAGCGTGTTGGTTTCAGAAGTAAGTAACGCGTACCAGAATCGAGAAGCAGGGCAATAGTTGAGTGAATGTTGAAAAGATGTCATGAGATAACAGGCAGCTGTCTCGGTGTTGGTTGTGACGTGACGTTGAGTAGCTGATTGGACCCTGTCACGTGGATATACTTGTACTGCTAAATGTCTTTCACAGGGAAGGAGCGTGTAGTAGAGTAGCGGGCGGTCAGACTTAGATGACGCTCGTGCGATCGATACGTTTTATATTTGGCATTAATATTATAAGGGAATACTCCATCAGATGGACTACTTGCTCATCATATCGACCCCTTGATGACATCATCGTCACCAGATCTCAACTGCCAATCCCGGAGGAATTCAGAGCAGTCGATCACGACCGTCCGTCAACGCATGACTTCTATGTAAAGTTTTTCCCCCTAACGACAATACAAACCATTCAAAGTTAGTTTTCAGATCAATACGTTGCGAACTCGATATAAATACATTCGTTGCGTAGTATGTATATAACTAGAAACTTACGTCAACGTCGAGATGAGAAATGCAGGGTAAGTCGATAGAAGTTAGACATTTATCGATAAGGGTATCAACTACCGATAAGCTACTTGGCAACTGATAAAATCTGGACCCACTAAAAAAAATCATGGAGACCTTAATCCAATTCATTCGAGTTTCCTTCGTCCCGCTACTATCTTCCAGTCCTAATACTCAAACAACCGAGATCACACTCTTTTCCTGCGCCCGTCGCGCCATTTGTATCCTCAAATCTTCAAGATGAATGCGCACGCCCTTCTTTCTTCCCAAGGCTGGCGAGGGACCGGCCATTCCCTCCACAAGACCGACGATACCATCGGACTAGCAAAGCCCCTACTACTAAATCGCAAAGACAACACTAAGGGATTGGGTCAGAAGCAACATTTCACAAGCGATCAGTGGTGGATGAATGCTTTCGACGAGCAGCTCAAGGGTCTAGACACGTCAAAGGAGGGAAAGGTCGTTCAGACAATTAGCACGGGCAAGTTGAACGTTATCGACAAGAATCTCGGCAAATACTCCGTCTACACGTCATTCGTGCGCGGTGGCTTCCTCGAAGGCACCTTGAAAATGCTAGAGATTAAGGACTCGAGCACAGATTCTTCCGAAGAGTTCTCCGCCGACCAACAAAAGCCAGCCAAGTCCGACAGAAAAGAATCAAAAGAGGAGCGAAGAGCGAGAAAAGAGGCCAAGAGGAAACGCAAGGAAGAGCGTGCTCTGGCAAAGGCTGCCCGTCGGGAGCGAAAGAGCAGGTCGAGAAAGTCGTCAAAGTCTTCCAAAACGTCATCAGATTCGAGTGATGCAGACGAAGAGAAACGGCGGCGGCGAGCAAGGAAGGAAGAGAAGCGAAGGCAAAGACAAAACGAGGCCGCAAAATAGAAAGGTTCTGCTACGCTAATCAGAGTGCGTTGAAGAATTGCATAGCGAGCGCATTTTCACGGAGTTTGGGTTGGGAGTTTACAAATGATACCCCCATATATGTATATTCACGTCTCTTTTGGAGCTTGGCCGGGCTTGTTGGATAGGATCCAGGGTCTCCTGTCCCAAAAGTCATCCTTGATGATGTCCATGTGTTCGACAGTAACCCGGGCTTTGGCACGGCGCTTCTTGTCCTTTTCCTTTTGAGACTTGGACTGTTGTACTGGTTCTGCTATGGCGTCGATAGTTTCCGACACGTTGTGGGTGCTGGGGTCGACAAGTTCGTACTGTCTTGTTTAGCAGAGTTCAGCACAAAGGGTGAATAGAGCATTTACATCGCGGAATACAACGCTTCCCTTTTTGTAAATTTCCGGTTCGTTGTTGTAGTTGATGGAGAATTTCGAAAACAGAATCTCGTTTTTATCTGCAGCCAAGGTACCCTGTGTATCTCATGTGAGATTCAATATCAACAACTAAGGGCTCCAGGACTTACAGCAAGCATCTTTTCAGCCTCCTTGTTGTCAATACCGCCGAGCTGAATCAACGACCAGAACGTCGTGTTGTAAAGGTTGTTAATATGACCTTGTTGAGTCAGCGTTGCATCACTAAGTGGCCTTGGGAACATACAGTCAACCTGTCGCCAGCTAAGATAGTCGCGAAGGTTCTGAACACTGGGATAACAAACTGCTCGTCCATCAAAGGACGGAAGAGGCGGAGATAAAGGACTATCTGGGAAGTATGTTGACCACCAGTAGACATAATTGGCTGTGAAAGTCGACACAACTGTGCTGACGAGTTTACTGCAAATCTTTGGTCAGTATAAGGCTTCGACATAGTCGACAAGTGAGCGAACCTAGCCCTTCTCTCAAAAAGATTGCAGGTCTTGTGAAACACGAAACTGTATTCATCGCTCACGCCATAGGCAATAGTGATCTCGGGCAACTCAGTTACAACGACCTTTGCAGCTGCGTTCATAAGATCCAGTGCCCGGCGGTCGTTGGGCTTCTCAAAGCTATATTTGGCGCACATCCTTTTCGAGAATTAGAAGATCGCTCGCTCGAAGCAGGGAATTTAATCATGTTTACTTTGTGAAAGCCCGGCCATCTACTCGGACTACCAGCCATGTGTTGGGCAGCAGAGAGTCCGTCGTCTCAAAATTGCGGACATATTCGAATCTTAACAACAGTGAGTTTAAGCATCAGGAGAACACATGACACCAAACTCACTTGGAGTTTGCCATTTTCCTCCGAATCTGAGTGTATGCGACTACACGGCTCAAGAACCGGCTATTGCAGGTGGTGCCTTGTGCTTTGTCAAGGTGGGATGTCTGGGATCAGAGAGATGCTGTGAGAATTGTTAGTGCTTCTTTAGTCACGATAGAAACAGGGCAACTTCGAAACTCACCCCGGGCGTTGGCTGTTGAAAGGTGGCCCACATGTACTGTTGCAGCCTTGGAGATGAGGAACCCACCCGCGCGGCTGAGACTGTCTTTTGGAGCCTTCCACATTCCCCTCCAAAGCCTCCGTCACAACGCAACAATTCCATTCCCGACCATTACTTTGGAACTCATGTCTTTTATAACGCCAGAATGAACCTCCTCCTCTCCGACGACTATCTTCTACAAGATTATCCCGAGAACATTACGAATACGATCCGATCGGGGCATGCGACGACCCTGCGCTTCAACCGCAAAGGCGACTACCTTGCTTCAGGCCGCGGCGATGGTACAGTGGTGGTATGGGACCTCGAAACTATGGGTGTAGCACGGAAGCTGCGAGGCCATAGCAAGAGTATTACGTTCTTGAGCTGGTCAAGATGTGGCCAATACTTGCTCACGACTTGCCAAGGATGGAAAGCAATCTTATGGGATCTCCAGGATGGTAAAAGATTACGTGAGGTGCGGTTCCGCGCCCCCGCATACATGGCTGAACTTCATCCGTGGAACCAGTATGCTCGCCCTCACTGTACTTGTGATTTGGATCAGTATTGATCTCTTGCGCAGCTTCCAGTTCGTTGCAGCACTTTTCGAAGAGCGACCTGTCCTGGTGGACATTTCAGAACCCGTCGACGTCAAACATATTCTTCCCTCTGCACCGAAACGATCCGATACAGAAGGTGATGTAGTGTCACGAGAAAAACGAGCGAAAGAAGACGCAAGGCAAATGACAACATCTGCGATCTGGGATACGAACGGAGACTGTATCCTGGCTGGAACGAACAAGGGCAAGCTCAATATTATCGACGCCAAGACGTACGAAATCATCTACTCGGAGAAAATATGCACAGGAGCTGTCACTACAATGCGTTTAACAACATCTGGACGTGAGTTGCTGGTGAATTCACAAGACCGCATTGTAAGGACGTTTCGAGTTCCAAACTTGTCTGTCGACAACCTCGATCTCGACACTCTACAATTGCCGTTAGAACACAAATTTCAAGACGTTGTCAACAAACTATCCTGGAATCACGTCACATTCAGCGCCACAGGCGAGTACGTTGCAGCATCGACATTTAATAATCACGAGCTGTACGTATGGGAACGCAACCATGGCAGTCTGGTGTGCATGCTCAAAGACCCAAAAGAGGAACAGAGTGTCATCGAATGGCACCCGACGCGTGCACTTTTGGCAGCCTGTGGCCTAGAGACAGGCCGTATATACATATGGTCCGTGGTCAGTCCGCAGAAATGGTCGGCGCTGGCGCCAGACTTTGCCGAGGTTGAGGAGAATGTCGAATACATCGAACGAGAAGACGAATTCGATATTTATGCGCAAGAGGAGATCCACAGGCGGCGGCTCGATGCGGAAGACGAGGATGTAGATGTTCTGTCCCTGCCATCCAAGACTCTGGATGACGGCGAGAGCTTTCGGATGCCCATTTTGTTTACACTGGGCGAGAGTGACAGCGAGGATGAGTTTATAGCAGTATCGACCGGTACTATCAGGCGTAGGAGTCCTGGAGAGGGTCAAAGCGACCTGGAAGAAAAAGTCCCAGTAAAGAAAATATCCAGCAAGGCTAGAGGCAGGAAAAGGTAGGTGATGGACCTGCCGACAAAGAAGAACAAAGAAAAAAAAAATGGTCCGAGCTGAAGGCTGTAGGGAGCTAGGATTGCGTCAAAGGGAATTCAACACGCCGCGGGAGTGGTATGGGTTTGGTTGCTGGAGCATCACAAGAGCAAGTAACCTAATTGAAAGACAACTAAGCCGCGATACGTTTGCGAAAGAACGCACTGACAGTACGTTGACCAGCTTCCCTACCTATGCAGTTGCCAAATGAAACCGTTGAAAACAAATCCCAGTGTATGAAGTACGAGGTTTGTTCGAGTCACTGGCGTACTGAATGAAGTAAAGGGAGCATTTCATGGAAGAAGAGGAGATAAATGAGTATAGTGACCTTGCCAGCGTGATATGGTACGACCGGACAAAATAATGCAGTCTTCTTTGTGCTCAGGATGGCGCTTGCACTGACCGGCACCTCTTTAGTCAGCACGTGAGAACGTGCCGTGCAAGTACCTGCACTAGCTCCACTATAAACCTGAGGCAACCTTACAGAAGCTTCAAGGAGGAATTGCGTGCCCAATTAGGCCTAGCTCAATCGTTGCGTCCGTCTGCCAGCCGCCTCAAGTCAAGTTTCTTCCAGGCTCTCTCTGACCCTCTCACCTCAACCACTACAAAACTTTGCCCATCCCACAAAGCCATCACAGCGCACGTCGGGTATCGCGCGCATCACTTCTCAGACCCATTCCCGACCGATATCGATCGACCGACGACATCGCCGACCGCGATTTCCCCGATTCTTGCGACTTTCGAGGTGGAGGCGACGGGGGAGACCAGCCTGAGGTTCTCCTGGGCCGTTGGCCAGGACAGGCGTTGCCGTTCATCGTCAATCAGCATTCGCACTTTGCGACTTCTAATATCGATTTAACGACCTGTCGCGACCTAGCTAACACTACACTTCACTTTTCTTCCATTTTCTCCGACTTTTCGCGCTTCGCTACGTGTCGGCGCGCGTCCTGACGTCCTCACCATCACCATCCGCTCCTTTTCGGTTCACGTCAGAGGAACCACAAAATCGCCACCATGGCTAACCTCTACTTCACCCACTCGAGCGCGCCGCTCAAGACGGTCGAAGAGATTCAGTTCGGCATCATGTCCCCCGAGGAGATCAAGAACATGAGTGTCTGCCATATTCTTTACCCCGAGACCATGGAAGAGAACAAGACGACACCCCGCACCGGTGGTCTCAACGACCCCAAGCTCGGATCCATCGATCGACAATTCAGATGCTCGACCTGTACCCAGGCCATGGGCGAGTGTCCTGGCCATTTTGGTCACATTGAGCTGGCAAAGCCTGTCTACCATCCCGGTTTCATCAAGAAAGTCAAGAAGATTCTGGAGATCGTCTGCCACAATTGCAGCAGGGTGTTGTCCGATACTGTTGGTCTCACTGTACCGCCAAGTTATCTGATCCTTAGATGCTAACTTCGTACTTCCAGAGAGATCCTGAGTTTGCTGCTGCTATCGGTACTCGAGATCCCAAGGTTCGCTTCAGCCGCGTGTGGGAGGTCTGTAAGAAGAAGCGTACGTGTGAAACCGACGAAGACGATAAGAAGAAGAAGGACCAGGAGTTTGGCGATGTTAAGCTCCCGTCTCAACCTGGTCATGGCGGCTGTGGTAACGTGCAACCAAACGTTCGACAGGCGGCACTTCAGCTCAAGGCTGCTTTCGATGTCGTTCAAGAAGATGGACCCAAACGACGAGAGACCACACCAATTACCCCAGAAATGGCTCACAATATTCTAAGACGTATTTCTGAGGACGATCTTTCCAACATGGGTTTGAACACTGACTACGCTCGCCCTGAGTGGCTTATTCTCACTGTTCTTCCTGTCCCTCCTCCTCCTGTCCGACCCAGCATCTCAATGGACGGAACTAGCACTGGCATGCGTAACGAAGATGATTTGACATACAAGCTTGGTGATATCATCCGCGCCAACGGAAACGTCAAGCAGGCCATCAGTGAGGGCTCTCCTCAGCACATCGCGAGAGACTTTGAGGAGCTGCTCCAGTACCATGTGGCTACCTACATGGACAATGACATTGCGGGCCAGCCTCGAGCTCTGCAAAAGAGTGGTCGTCCCGTCAAGGCCATCCGAGCACGTCTAAAGGGCAAGGAGGGTCGTCTGCGAGGTAACTTGATGGGTAAGCGTGTCGATTTTTCGGCCCGTACTGTCATCACTGGTGACGCCAACCTTTCGCTTCACGAGGTCGGCGTTCCTCGCAGCATTGCTCGAACGCTGACATATCCGGAGACCGTGACTCCCTACAACATCGGCAAGCTGCACCAGCTGGTCGAGAATGGACCGAATGAGCATCCCGGTGCCAAGTATGTCATTCGCTCAGACGGTACCCGAATCGATCTCCGACATCACCGTCGCGCGGCCCAAATCTCCCTCGAATACGGCTGGAAGGTCGAGCGTCATCTCATGGATGGCGACTACATCATTTTCAATCGTCAGCCCTCTCTCCACAAGGAATCTATGATGGGTCATCGTGTCCGTGTCATGCCATACTCTACCTTCCGACTGAACCTTTCCGTCACTTCTCCTTACAACGCCGATTTTGATGGTGACGAGATGAATCTTCACGTCCCTCAAAGTGAAGAAACTCGTGCAGAAGTCAAGGAATTGTGCCTGGTGCCATTGAACATTGTGTCTCCTCAGAAGAACGGTCCTCTGATGGGTATTGTTCAGGACTCGCTGGCTGGAGTTTACAAGTTGTGTCGTCGAGATACTTTCCTCACCAAGGAGCAGGTGATGAACCAGATGCTCTGGCTGCCTAACTGGGACGGAGTTATTCCTCAGCCTGCCATCTTGAAGCCCCGCCCTCGATGGACCGGCAAGCAGATCATCAGCATGGTTATCCCCAAGGAAGTCAGCTTGCATAGCGGCAACGACGGTAAAGAGGATGCCCCGCTCAGGGACGAGGGTCTTTTGATTCAGGCTGGCCAGCTCATGTATGGACTTCTCACCAAAAAGTACGTTGGTGCGGCTGCAGGAGGTATTATTCATGTTTCCTACAACGTGCTGGGACCCGAGGGAGCGATGGCCTTCCTCGTCGGTGTTCAGCAGGTTGTTACATACTGGCTGCTTCAAACAGGTCATAGTATCGGTATCGGTGACACGATTCCCGACAAGGCCACCATTGAGAAGGTCCAAGTGCATATCGATGAGGAAAAAGCCGAGGTCGCCAGGTTGACCGCGCAGGCCACTGCCAATGAGCTTGAAGCTCTGCCTGGTATGAATGTCCGAGCAACGTTCGAGAACAAGGTGTCAATGGCCCTGAACCAGGCTCGTGACAAGGCCGGTACGACAACACAAAAGAGTCTGAAGGATTCTAACAATGCCGTGACCATGGCCTCTTCTGGTTCCAAGGGTTCTTCCATCAACATTTCTCAGATGACTGCTCTTGTCGGTCAGCAGATTGTCGAAGGCAAGCGTATTCCTTTCGGTTTCAAGTACCGCACGCTGCCTCATTTCACCAAAGATGATTACTCTCCCGAAGCCCGAGGCTTTGTTGAGAACTCTTATCTCCGTGGTCTAACCCCCTCGGAGTTCTTCTTCCACGCCATGGCTGGTAGAGAAGGTCTTATTGACACAGCTGTCAAGACTGCCGAGACGGGTTACATTCAGCGAAGACTGGTGAAGGCTCTGGAAGATTTGTCAGCCCGTTACGATGGAACCGTCCGAAACTCATTGGGAGATATTATCCAGTTTCTCTATGGAGAAGACGGTCTTGATGCTATGTGCATCGAGAAGCAAAAGATGGGGATCCTCAACATGTCGGATAGTGCATTTGAGAAGAAATACCGACTGGATCTGGCCAACCCCCCCGAATGGTTCAGGTCTGATTACGAATATGGTAACGAGTTGACCGGAGACAAGCCTTCAATGGCTCTCCTCGACGCCGAGTGGGAGGCGCTTCTCAATGATCGCCGAAATATTCGCGAGATCAACAAAGCAAAGATGAACGAGGAGATGATGCAGTTGCCTCTCAATCTTGGACGCATTGTTGAATCAGCTAAACGTATCTTCAACGTCAAAGCCAACGACCGCAGCAACCTGCGACCTTCGGACGTTGTTCCCGCCATTCAGAACGTGCTCAACAACTTGAAGGTTGTACGTGGCACAGATCCCATCTCTGTCGAAGCCGATGCGAATGCCACTATCCTGTTTAAGGGATTGGTGCGATCTCGTCTCGCCTTCAAGGAAATTGTCAAAGAGCACCGCTTGAACAAACTTGCCTTTGATCATGTTCTGGGCGAGCTACAGAACCGATGGGACCGCGCCTTTATCAATCCTGGCGAGATGGTCGGTGTTTTGGCTGCCCAGTCTATCGGTGAACCCGCTACTCAGATGACTCTCAACACTTTTCATTTCGCCGGTGTGTCTTCAAAGAACGTCACCCTCGGTGTGCCTCGTCTCAAGGAGATTCTCAACTTGGCCAAGAATATCAAGACTCCGAGTATGGCTGTGTACCTCAACACGCCGCTTGCGAGACAAGAGCAGGCCAAGAAGCTGCGAAGTATGGTCGAATACACCAACCTTCGCTCTGTGACATCGGTTACCGAGATTTACTACGACCCCGATGTCCAGTCCACCAACATTCCCGAGGATTTGGACATGGTTGAGTCATACTTCTTGATTCCCGACGACACACAAGACACCCTTGGTCAACAATCTCGATGGCTTTTGCGTATCACCCTTGATCGACAGAAGTTGCTCGACAAGGAGATCAAGATTGACGACGTGGCTCAGCGTATTAAGGAGGAGTACCCCAACGACTTGGCGGTCATTTTCAGTGACAACAACGCAGACGAACAGGTTATCCGCGTTCGAACCATTCGCACTGGTGACAAGGAAGACGATGGCGAAGGCAAGATTGAGGACGACGTCATGCTCAAGCGTCTGGAGGCTCATCTTTTGGATACCCTCACTCTTCGTGGCGTCCCTGGTATCGAGCGTGCTTTCCTGACCAAAGGTACAAGGATGGTTAAGAGCCCCGACGGAGCACTGCTCGCCATCAAGGACGACCCTCGGTGCACACAGTGGTACCTGGACACCAGTGGATCCGCCTTGCGCGAGGTGCTGGCTGTTGACGGCGTGGACGCGTCGCGAACTTACACCAACGATCTTTGGCAGGTTGTCGAGGTCTTTGGTATCGAGGCAGCTCGTTCGGCCCTGAGTAAGGAGTTGACAAATGTGTTGGCCTTTGACGGTTCATACGTCAACCATCGTCACATTGCGCTACTCGTTGACGTGATGACCTACCGAGGTTCCATCTCGGCTGTGACCCGACACGGTATCAACCGGGCCGATACTGGTGCCCTGATGCGTTGTTCTTTCGAGGAGACTGTCGAGATTCTGCTCGAGGCTGCGGCTACGGGTGAACTTGATGACTGCCGTGGTATCTCGGAGAACGTCATGCTGGGCCAGATGGCGCCAATGGGAACTGGCAACTTTGACGTGTACTTGGATCCCAAGATGCTAGAAACTGTCATCTCGGACAACTCACGCATGGGCTTGATGCCTGGAATGCCCGCCAAGGACGCACAGGGCGAAGGTGCGGCTACTCCCTACGACACTGGATCCCCAATGGCCGACTCTGGCTACCTCAGCATGAGCTCACCGGCTGCTGGAAATTTCTCGCCCATCCAGGGTGCTGGGTCCGACACTCCTGCTGGCTTTAATACTGAGTACAACGGCGGTGGCTTCAACGGGGTGGGCTCCATGAGTCCTTACTCAGTTCGTGGGGCGACAAGCCCCTTCAGCACCTCACCCACGTCGCCTTTCAGTTCGGGCATAGGCGGATACTCTCCAACATCGCCCAGCGGAGGATATTCTCCTACTTCGCCCCTCATCAGTGGTGCCGGCTATGCGACATCGCCGTCCTTTAGCCCATCGTCGCCGTCATTCTCGCCAACGTCTCCCATGTTGCGGCCAACCAGCCCAGCGAGCCCCAATTATAGCCCAACCTCACCGAGCTACTCGCCTGCGTCGCCCTCGTCTCCCCGACACTACTCGCCGACATCGCCGGCCCAGTTCAACTCTCCCACGTCCCCCAGCTACTCTCCGGCCAGTCCCAACTACAGTCCGGCATCGCCCAACCTTCATGCGGGTGGACCTACGTCGCCATCATACTCTCCTGCCTCTCCCACCTGGTCGCCCACATCTCCCGAGGCATACTCGCCCACGAGCCCAAGCTTCCAAAGGAGTCCTGGAGCACAGCAGTCGCCAACTAGCCCAAGCTACTCTCCTACATCTCCTGCTTTCTCTCCTCGCACTCCTGGTCCGGGATCATCTGGAAATCAGTAGTAGGCTGAGCAGATGGACTGAAGGAAGTTGCGTCAAACAAAGTACATGGCTGGTTTTGTTGGCCAGCTGTCCTCATCCGCCGGCAAACGATAAATTTTGATTGAATAATGCATACGTGGCACAGGCTGTCATTGTTTCTTTTTACGGTATTCGGTTCAAAGAGGTTGAGCATCTTAGACCAGCGGACGGGGAGTAGACCAGGAAGGGTCAGACATAAGAAAAACGCAAAAAAAGGGCCAAATTTTGTTTCGTTTTCTCTTGAAAATAGCAAAAAGAAGAGGGCGAAGGAGGAAGAAAACATCAAAAGGGTTAGAGCTCTGTAATAAGCTGAAATGTATCAATAGTAAAGAGAGGGGGACCGGCGATGGATTGGATGAGACTAGGGGCAGAGAGAGTCCTGATGGGGAAACAGTCTTTTTTACTCTCGCATTTTTTTCATTTTGCCCTTTGTTCTATTTTTTTCTCCCTGCAACGACATATAAGGATGATGATCCAGATTGGAACTAAGAAACTCGAGGTATGGTAGGATTTGGCGGATGATTGATTGAAGCAGTTTTTTTGTAGATCTTTGGGAAGGGGAACGGATCCAGCCTATTCCCAGATAACAAAAATGTCCCTGGTACTGTTCGAGTTTTCTTGTTTATAGGTATTGTGATGTGAAGTTTGTTGATAAACGTGTAACAATCATCTATAACGCGCATGATGGGTCAGGTCTTGATCGTAGATGGATGGTTCTCAACACTCATCACCTCAGATTGATAAGGAAACCATCCGACAATGCAAAAAGCCCCCGAATACACAAACCCGCCGACAATACAAACCCCTCCGACTATGCAGAGCCCCGTTTCAAACAGCCAACGCTCCTCATCACTCTCCTGTTGGTCAGCATAGTCTCTCCCTCGCGACCATGTAGAAGTTGTGACGAGGCTGACTGAAGCGAGCTCTTGGAGGGAAGAATAACAAGTAGGGAACATGGGATATGTCATTGACCAACACACGTCTGCATGCGCTGTACATATGCATGTACAGGGCGAATGCAACATGGAATGGGCCGATGATGTACGGGGAAGCTGAGGGACAAGGGGATGGTTGAGATGGCATGCTGTGTATTCTGTCATTTTGAAACCGATGTTACATGTCTTTTCCTGCATTATATGAAGGGGCACCGTGGAGGTCAAGAGACGAGGTTCCTCCAAGTCCCCTGGGTTGGCACAAGATGTAGAATGGTGAAATATGCTGCTTCGAACTTTGTCTTTGTTGCTTTGGATGAGAGAGGTCTACAAGGGTAGTATAGGGATATATACTATGCATGCATGACTTTGTCAATGATGGTAATGGCGCTTAGTATTGCCAGCCAGATCCCTCCTAGATACCTCTTATTAGATATTCATTGCCAACACAGACATACAGACCAGGTAGAAGAAAGATAATAGAGGTATATCCCAGTAGAGCAACCTTGTCAAGAGGCCCCGACCCTGACCCTTGTCTTCATCACATGATGTAGGACATCTGCGAGAAAACCTGCGCGGCGCCCAGACAAGCCCACTCACCTGAAGAAAAACTCCACCAAGGGGAGGTCATTGCCGAGCTAAACAAGACCTCATCCGTACTCCTGTCGCAACATGGTTGGCGAGTCTGACAACTGCTCATTGCGACGTTGAAGAGCCCTGCGCGAGACTGACAGGCTTGATCTAGACAGGAACTGTTTTTCCCTTTCTTGACACATGGTGGACATGGGTCTCTAAATCGGTCACTAGAATCGGTGGCTAATGGACTAGTCAGTTTATTGTATGCAGGTGCCGGCGCTTAAGCTTGTCATGGTAGGTCAGAGGTACAACTTACTTGTCTACAACACAGTCTTCACGTCTGAAGGACCAAGTATGCTGTGATATAAGTAGAGTGGAAGAGCTTGAAAAGGCCGCCTTTGAAGGACCGAGTGGAGCATCGTCCTATTTCATGGTCAGAAGAATGCCTCGTAGGGCATTTTCCAAGGTTCATGGTCAGTAAAATCAAGGCTTCTGAAGTGATTGCTCCTGCGGCCAAAGTGATGATCCTGTAAAGCTCGCCGACACTAGTCTTGTACTTGTTTGTGGCCAGCCATCATCATATCGTCTTATGAGCGGGTCGTATATATGCGGCCAAGCCGTGGCCCAACATTGACAATATAACAAAGTTTTCTATCAAGAGGTACTCGTTCGAAAGAAAAGTTGTAGATTTGATACTTAGTAAAGAATAAGAAATGGAAAGAAACCCCCCTCCCAACAGTGGGCAGATAGAAGCAAACACAGGGATCCCTGGCTTCTGTATCGCCCGCAGGATGCATACCCCTTCACTCCATCATCCTCAGCTTGCCACTCTCATAGGGACCAAATGGTTCCGTATAGCCACGAAGTCGAGTCTCATGAGTCATGACTCAAAAGAGAACAGGTCGAAAGAAGTAGAAGAAGAAAGAAGGAGAAAGAGAAGCCAAGGAAAAGTAAGCGAGCAGAGTTGGCTAAATCGTATGGTCCGGTTACGAAATGACAGAGTCGTCCACTCTTGCGAATCGTATTTCTAGGAGTTTGTCTTTCGTCTGGATGATGTTGAATAGTACCAGGGATTGACAACCCGTCTAATGATTGAACAGTAATGAAAGCTGATCCTGATCTCGGCTTCTATATCGAACAGGACTGCGCAGCATCACGATTGCACCGCGTTCAAAGCTAAAGCTTGCTGTCTCGATCTGAAGCATATTTATTCTCCTGCGAGGATGCCGCGGGTCGCTTAATTGAGAGACAAAGTCAGCCCATATACTCAGACTCGTCGTTCAGAAACCCATCCTAAGCACTCACTTGTCAACTGGGTCGTGCTGGGTTGGGACACTGCGGCGAAGGGCAGTATCCCTCCCAAGTCTGCTTGCCTTGGTCCGTAATGTTGTTTGTGCATTGGCAGTTGCTACCGGGTCTGGGCACTAAAGACTGGGCTGTGTAGCCGCAGAGGGTCCAGTATTGCGTCGTCTTCCAGTAGCACATGGTGAGTGGCTGCTGCGTTGTCTGATGTCGTGAAATATGTCGGTCAAAGTTGCGAGGCCGAACAGGAGCCTTTTTCAAGTCGAATGGACAATGGACCAGGTACCCTAGTCACTGCCTTTGGGACCAAGTCAATAAATCCCCGGACTGTATACTGTGTTTTGTGCGAGGCAGCGTCAGTTGAGTAGCCGACAAGGTAGCGACTTGATGCAAGTGCTAGTTCGCTCGAGGCCAGTACCCGGCAGGTTTGTGTGAACGTGATAGAGTGTATCTGTTGTCCCGACGGAAAGACTTTTGAGGAAAGATGATGGGAGTAAGGTCGTTGCTGGCTAGGGGGGTCTTCTTGGAGGAGACGAGGAGACACTTGGAGCCGATAGGCGTGTTCTTTTCAGAAGAAGGATTCCAAGAACGCTGAGGCTGTTGAGCGCGAACTGTTTGTTTCTTTCTTGGGCTGTAGAGAAAGGGCTCTTAATGTTGTTGAAAAGGATGACGCCGTCGGCCCTTATATAGCTGGTAACACAGTTCCGAGGGGATGGAGAGGGTCGCAAGAGCACGAGGTTGTTTGCCGTCCATGACACTTTGAATATAGGTGCCTAGGAGATCCTAGAGGCCAAAGTCGAAAAAAAAAACCTCTTTGATACGGCTGATGAGCAAGGAACAGAGTTGTTGGTTGTGGTTTTTCTGTCCGTTGATGAAGAAATAAGAACCTACCTAGGTAGGTAGAGAGGAGGGTTGGTTGGCTTGACCTGTTGGTTGACTTGACCTGTTGGTTGGGATTGATTCAGGTGGCCGAGATTTGGAGGGGGCGTGTGTGTTGGAAGATGGACCGTGGTGTTAGTCCCTCTCTTTCTCGACTTCTTCCTCAGTGTTGCCCGTCCCCGCAAAGATAGGACAAGTAAATGTGGAATAGCCGAAAGGAAAAGGCAGTGGAAGGATCTTGAAGGGCAGACGTAGCTTCCAGACTCCGGATGAGGCAGGCTGTACGCCGCAACGCTATGTTGGCAATGAGCTCGGTCTTGAGGATCGATTTACGTCAAGACGCATCAGCCCACATTCCAAAGTCTTGACCTTGTGAAGGAGAAAGGTTCAAAGGCCGTCTGCAGCGCGGCTCAACTGGGGGTTGATGCTGTGCTATGTACACTTCAACGTTGTGTCGAGCAGAGAGAAGATTGAGGGTGCGGGTGACCGTTGGGTTGCGATGAGAAAGTGGATGGCATGGGTAGCCCTTTGTGCAATGTGCAATGGGGCACTATGCATCCACAAGGCAGGCTCTTCTGCATCTTAGAGGGTGCCACCGTCATGCATCCGACAAAATCGAGCCTGCACCATCACCGTGGAATACGGCGTGGGATATGGCAAGGTCTTTGTGTCTACACCAACATGGCCATGACAGATTGGCCGTGGTGACAGAATCAAGACTGTATATGCCACATGGGACAGAGATGATCAAGGAAGAGAGCATATGTGAAGGTGATGGCGAAGATGATGGCGAAGGGCGAGGGCGAGGGCGATTCCCCGCGTCACTCGTTTCCCTGATACATGATGGAAACGTTTTCTCTTGTTGGTCATGGTCCCATTGGGCCCGTGGGACGGGACGGACGTCTAGCTCACCCCGTACATCTTGACCTGTATCGTTGCGTCTGTATCTGCTTGAAAAGACTGTCAAACTTGCAGCTCTCGAGCGACGGCTGTAAGGATGGATACTCGGCAGGAGCTGTGCCAGCCTGCATGTCGTGGATGTAGACGTACGAGATGTATTCGGTCCTGTTGGACATATCGATCCGGTAGTAGATTGACGAAGCCTACAACTCAAGGCTAATTACCCGCAAATGCGTCAAGGGTGCGGAATTAAGCTAGACGCTACGAGTCAGGGAGCCAGGAGCCAGGGGGACTCATGGTGATCCTTGTTGGCCGCTGTGTTGTACTGCTGTTAGGGAAATGGGTCTTGATCTTGGGTCTTTCGCAAATGTCGAGTGGAATTGATAATCTCCTATTCCACACCCCAGCCAAGTTGACTTGTTGCCAGTCTCGTCGTGAGGATGGAGAAACCTGTTCAAGGATTCGGCGGAAGCACGGGTCGCACAGCATATGTCATGATGCCACACTGCCTCACGGATGGATGCAGGTCCTCTAATGGCCGCGGTTGACGGTCGCACTCAGGTCGTTTTCCAGGTTGAATTGGTGTCGGGATATTCTTCCCCCAAAGAGATGCCCATCATGTGTTGGTAGGGCTTGTCTGGAC
>JABFEV010000272.1:0-36736 GCA_013618395.1 Fusarium domesticum | reverse complement strand
CCCCTCTTCTCTCACATCTTCTTTTCTTCCCACTCCAGTCATGGTACGCCTTTTTGGCCTTCTAAATGCTGCAGCATTCGTCTCGGTACAAGCATCGCCGTTTTCCAACGCTGGTGCTTCCACCAAAGATGACATCAGCGGAGTCGCAAAGAGAGCCACCAACCATTCCATCGAAGCTAGCCCTGAGTCTTCAGTCACCTCTGTTGACAGCACTATTCTTGTGCTTGCAAGAGACAGCTCTTCAGCATCAGCAGCTACCTGGGGTCTACAAGGCTATGGCATTCCCTACCAGACTTTGACTGTTGCCCAGAGCGGTGTTGACCTGCCCACGCTCAACTCTTCTGCTAGCAGAGGAAGTTACGGCGGCATCATTGTCTTGGATGCGTTGTCCTACGAATACTCTGATGGCTGGAAAAGCGCCCTTACCACAGAACAATGGGACCTGATTCACGCTTATCAGACTGCCTTCCATGTCCGTATGGTTCGCATCAACGAGTTTCCTGGACCTCAGTTCGGTAAGTTCGCCAAACTTTGAGTTGATGAGCATAGCTAACGGTTATCGTCAGGAGCCTCTGCCGGTGCCGGGTGTTGTGAAGACGGCGTCGAACAGCTCATCAGTATCACTGATACATCCGAGTTTCCCACCGCCAACCTGAAGAAGTGAGTACATGACCTCAGCCCCCGTCTCGGACCATACTAACCAGCTCAGGAACGCCGGTCTCTCAACCAAAGGCTTATGGCACTACCCTGCCACCATTACCGACTCCAGCACCACCAAGCAGGTTGCCAAGTTTGGACCTGGTGGCAGCCAGTCTGGAGACTCTGTCGCCGCTGTCATCAACAACTTTCAAGGCCGAGAGCAATTCGTTTGGTTCATTAGCTGGGCTCCTGACTGGTCTCAAACTTCCAACTTCCTCCAGCACGCTCACATCCACTGGATGACTCGCGGTCTGTTCCTTGGTAAGCGCAAGATTCACCTCGGCGCTCAGATCGATGATGTCCAGCTCTCTACTGGTCTGTACTGGCCCCAGGACACCGAGTTCAAGATCCGTACTGGTGATCTTGAGGGCCATGTCACTTGGCAAAAAAACATCAACGGTCGTCTTCCTTCAGGTTCTAGCTTTTGGCTCGAGTTTGCTCATAACGGCAACGGCGATATCATTGCTGCTGTTGAGAAGCCTACAGCTGAAGATGTCTGCATTCCTGACTCGGCTGTCGATTACGACTCTCCTCCTGACACTGCTCTCGAGTTTGTCAAGCCTCCGGGTACAGGCGAGAACCTGTGGCCTGATAGTCTTGTCGAGTACGGCTGGTCAGACACCTGTGCCAAGCTCGATGATTTTGCTTCTTGGTTTCTCGACACGACCAACCTCAACGCTTTTGGTCATCTCTCACATACCTTTACTCATCTCGAGCTGAACAATGCCACGTACAAGGATGCCAGCCGCGAGATTCACTTTAACCAAGCTTGGATGAAGCAGATGGGTATTGACCAAGCCAATCGTTTCTCCGCCAACGGTCTTGTTCCTCCCGCCATCACTGGTCTTCACAACGCAGATGTCATCAGAGCCTGGACAGACAACAAGATTATGAACGTTGTCGGCGACAACACTCGTCCTGTTCTTCGCAACGCGCAGAACAAGTTCCATCCTCTCATCAGCACTGTTGCAAGCAACGGCTACGACGGTCTGGTCATTGTTCCTCGTTATTCGACAACCATCTACTATAACTGCGACACGGCTGAGTGCACCACTCGAGAGTGGATTGAAACTTCGGCTGGCTCGGGTGACTTTAACAGTCTCCTGGCACAGGCCAAGATCGAAAACACACGTTATCTACTTGGACTTCAAGCGGACCCCTACATGTTCCACCAGGCCAACATGCGTCAGATCGACATGCCTTCCATCACCATCGGCAGCCAGACTGGCCGCATGTCTTTAGTCATGGCTTGGGTTGAGACAATCACCCAGGAACTATACCGTCTGACTGACTGGCCTATTGTCACCCTGACCCATGACCAGATTGCCAAGTACTTCCTCGACAGACAGGCCGTTGATGGGTGTAATCCTCAGATGACATATGGGTTCGTCAACAACGGCACTTCCATCGATCATGTCACCGTCACTGCCAGTGGTAACTCATGCTCTGTACCTATTCCTATCACTATCCCTGGAGGTTCTGCTGTTGCCTCTGGTGGTTCTGCGTCTCCTGATAAGGTGGGAAGCGAGCCCACGATTCAGTGGGTTACTCTGAGCGGTTCTGCTGTGACGTTGAAGTTGAGCGAGCTTGTTTCTGTAGAGTAGATTTTTGTTAGGGAAAGGCGTAATTATAGGGCTGGGTTACTGTACAAGATTGGGTTTTCACAAACACCAGATGGGCGCTACTAGGCACTTTTAATAACAAGGAGATTTGTATGATATAAATGTTGCGAGTCTGAGTTGGCTGTGTGAATATCATTTGCTCAGGTGTAGCGCGTAGTGGTATCCTTAAAAGAACAAAAGAAATCTGATTTGACTCTGAATCATACTTGACTCGGGTCCCTGCATCACGCCCTTAGAATAGCTCCTGGTCAGAAAGGAACTCTTCTCGTCCGACGGCCTAATTCCTCGAGCACTTCATCGGGGCGGCGTCCGCATGCTCGCAATGAGGCTAGCCATATATCCAACGGCACCGAAATTTGATGCTATTGTGAACATTGTGTAGTAGTGGCCTGTATTAGAATTATCGGTCCAAAACCAGTAGATGTCAGCCTCAAATGATGTTTAAGAGTCAGAAGATTGATACACCGTCTCCTAGAACTCTTCAGGCATAATTAAAGGCTATTTTCATCCTCGGATGAGGAGTCACAACCATGAGTGTCCTCATCCTCAAGATCACTGTTGGCTAAGTGAGCGTCCATTTGTGTATAAACATAGATGAGTAATACCTCCAGAAGCGGATGGCCGTCCTCAAACTCACAATTTGGGTCGCCTCCAGTCCCGATATAAATTTCTAAGAGATACTCAATCTTATTAAAGTCTTCAGAATGGGTGAACTGCTGTATGAAGAAATGTGGTGGCCCCATAGACATGCCGTACTCCTTGCAAAGCAGCATGAACTGTTGGGACTGTAGAGTACAACGATGTGGGCAATGAAGCCTATCTGATCGTTTCTCGGCCCAGAGGCTATGCCAGATGAGGCTGCGGGCCGATCTCTTTGATCTATCGCGTGGATCACTATTTTATTCGACTGGGGATATGATTCGACGAGCGGTTGAAAGGTCCGGAAGGTGCCCCGATTTAATCGATAAACAGTCGTCGAGGTCCGAATCGCAATCGGCAAGAGGCATGTCCGCGTATCCAGTTTATTGAAGGAGATACAGTGTAATCCCCCCGCTGTGTTGAAGAAGTGATATCTAGAATACATTAGTCGCCTTAAGTTAAAGACAGTAAGTGGTAGTGACTGTGTGCGCATCTCCAAGTGAGTAGCTCCAAAGTGAGTACCATCCCAGTGTCCGATTTGGTGAGTCTGAATCGCTTCTCGAAAATTTGAAACGTCGCCATTGTGAAGAAGTAACAAGATGGAAGAGTCTTTAGTTATTACACTAACTTTAAAAGACTTGGTTTTAGGGCAAATATCTAAATAGCCATCAGAGCCTTGCCTGAGCGGCAACTGCTGTAGCAAGCCCGTTAATGATCTAATCCATGACTTCAAATCGATATCGCAAATGCTCTAGTTGCTTCTTCAGTTCTAGTCGCACAACTGTGCCTGGCTCATTTGCGCTGTTGGCTTCAATAGTTTTGACCTGTGATGTGGTGGCAAGCTGGCAATGGTGAGCGGCCGCTCTGGCTTCCATCGAGGCAAGCAACGCTTGAACTTCTGACCTTTGTGATTCTATACCTCCGGTAAGTTGAAGGAGCGCAGATGAAGCCTGTGCAGAGCTTGAAAGGGTGCCCGAAAGTCGAGTATCGATTAGGGATAGCTGGTCTGCTTGCTCCAACAGTAGGCATCGAATCTGGGTATGTATTGTTCTCCTCTAAGAACTAGAGAGCCAAAGTGGTCGCAGTCTTCCGCTGCTCCAGCCGATATATGATACCCGGCACTGCTTTCTAGTCGCGGGCGAAGCTGAATCTCTCTTTTATCAACAAAGGAGGCTTGAAGCCAGTAAGTTCCCAAGATCTTTCGTATCTTCTGAATAATTCATTGCAATGTAGCACAGGGAGCTCAATAGGACGTGACTATATTAGTGATCTGACGAATCGGGCGGACACTGTTAGACAGCCGTCGCGAATGTTTACAAAACATTCATAAGGGCTTCGGCCTCCTTCACTACTCCCAGGCTATTAGTGATTCGCTCATATATCATTAAAACAACGTTTCTGTGCGTTGGAAGTTATCATCTGCATGGCGAAAAGTGCTGATGAATGAACGGGCCTTCTTGGAGGGTTTGATGGATGCGTCCAAGGGCTGCATGCTTGGAAAGTTCGATGGTGCTTTATATACGGTTATTGCTATGGCGTGGCATATCTTGTTGCATTGAGTTTCTGATGGATAATAATGGAGCCTGTTACTAGAATCTTGGGCAATATTGAATTCTTTACGTAGAGTGTGGCTGGCGCAGCATTACTGATGCATAGGCCAACAATGCATGAGCCCCGAGGACAGGGTTAAGGAGGGTGATCTGGGCTTTGGTCAGGTCGCCGCCACCTTGATTTTGTTGCTTCGTCCGTTGATTAATTCTGCTAATCTATGGTGGGGTGTTTCTTATTCTTCAAAGATCTAGAACACACTGGTCGCCGAGGCCGAATATTTCATGCTGTACGGTGAGGCAAGGGGAGTTCGATCGCTCAGTCATTCCATTCCGTAAGCGGGCGTTGTCACGTGCCATGCATGGATATCTCACTCATCTCAACATTTGTAATATGTAATTGGTAAACAAAGGAAGTTTTAATAGTGTTTTAAAGAATTAAATGGTTTCTCAGCCTAAATAAAGGGTTATTATGGGTTTATGCGTCTTCAGAATGATGCTTCCATGGTGATTACAAAAATAAAGGCACAATCATGGAACTGACCCGGAACTGGTTGGTTGTGTGTATGAATGATCGATCCAGTCAGTGCTCCTGACCGAGAAAAAAAAAAACTATCGCACACGGCAAAAGTTGAGGTATGATAGTGGAATTAAACCACCTTCAATGGACGAACAGGGAATCGAACCCTGGACCACTCCCAAGTTGCAAGGCTCGTTGAAGCTGTCATGCTAAGGGAGTATTATACCACTAAACCATTCGCCCAGAACGATCGTGTTTTCAATGTGAAGGAGACCAACAAAACAAACATTATCTAGTCCTTATTGAACTCTAAAAGTCCAACCATTTTGTCACCAATCTAGATTTTTTAATGCATTAATTTCCTTCTAATACCTCAAACGTTTTGCTATGTTAGTTGACGAATAAGCTTTTGTTATACTGACAAGCACTACAACCTATCCATCAGCGAAAACAATAATGCCCAGCATCTTTTGACCTCGAGCGACAAAGATAATTGTTTGCCAAGTTCACTTTCATCTTCCACAAAATGTAGCAAAGCTCCAATATTAGACTTCAAACCAATAAAAACAACGACAAAACATAAACGTATAACTTAAATTTATACTAATCTCTGGCAAACCGACGGGCAACATTAGTTTACAAGTGGTCTGTCCAGGGTAGTCTATGATACGCCTCCAACCCCCAAAAATCCCCCACTAAACGGGGGTTGTGATAGGTTACGACTTGTGGCTCAACTTCGGATTAAATGCGCCCCCCTTGAATCAGCCCCAACAACTCGCTCCACTGACTCTACGTCACACAAGTCAGCAAGGCAACCTCTGTTTCAGCCTTCTCATCACAATCTCACCATCTGTCCTCCTGGCATACGACATTTCTGCATGCTCACGATTTAACCAAGCAGCAGAAATCGACGAGCTCACCATGCCCTCTGACGCTCGGGGTGATCCGGCGCGGCCGCATAAAGGACATGACTTGGAGCTGCTCTCTCGCCCACAAGACCGCGACCGTGGAGTTGGCGATGAAAAGATGTTGGCTTCGGCTTCCAACTCGGTAGCCAACCGAGACAAGATCAGATGTCTCGATGGGCTCAGAGGCATTGCCTGTCTCATTGTCTTCAATTACCACTTCTTCTGGCCTTGGACGCCTGCTATCATGCTTGGCTATGGTGCCTGGCTACCTCGATCGCCCGAGCCCAATTGGGAGTGGCCTACTTTGCCCATCGTGTGCCTGCTGCATCGTGGTCATCCCATGGTTGTCATCTTCTTCGCTATCTCAGGTTACGTTCTCTGTCGGCATATCTTAAGGACCATCCACGAGAAACGCGTTGCGACTGCCTATCAGGCACTTGCATCATCCGTCTTTAGACGCATCTTCCGTCTCTACACTCCTCCAACCATCAGCATGTTCTTGGTCGCAATACTAGCTCAGGTTGGTGTCTTTCGATCTGAAGATGCCATTTTCAAAGGCCCCGACTCAGTCTACATCAACGGAACTATCACCCTAGGATATTTCACAAACACTTCCACCTGCGTCAACGGCACTGCCTCTGTTCTTGGTGCATCAGGTGTCGCGGATTACCTGGGAGTGCAGGGCACAGAGTATCTCAACTACACTCAGGGTTGGGAAGATTTGATCTGTCTTAATGCTTCTTCGAAGACTATTGGGCCCTCGTCGACTTACCAGGTGCTTGGCGGACTCATCGATGAAATCACCAAGCTGGCAGAGCTAGCAGAACTGGCAAACACAACCACAAACGACACCCTGGGACTTGACATGCTTGAAAAGCCTGCCCTCGAAGAGCGTAGTTCCGTCCTGACGGATCTTGGTAACAGTACAAACGCAACAATCCCCAACATGACATGGATCCAGATGGGTGGCTCCTGGGAAGAGCATCCCTTCATCCACGACAACATGACATATGCTCTCAAGAACTTCACAAGAGCTTATGCCGAATGGGCCAACCCTTTCAACTTTGGCCACTACCACCCACGGTACGACCCGCACACTTTCACCATCCCCATGGAATTCCGCGGTTCAATGGTCGTTTACATCTTTCTACTCGGAACAGCAGCCCTCAAGGCAAAGTGGCGACTGCGGTTTGCCGGACTCCTCTCACTTTACAGTCTATTCATTGGACGTTGGGATATAGCCACATTCATGGGAGGCGCCCTCTTTTCGGAAATGGACATTCGACGATCTGATCCCACGCGAGCTTCATCTTCTGACCCAACGCTGGTGCCTCCCGTGACGGCTGCAGGAGCCATCAGAGGCCGACACACCGGTTCTCGACCAACAACTGCTGGAGGAACGGTAATGCGCTGGGCACTCATCTTTGTTGCGCTCTTCTTCCTCTCATACCCCGACGCCGGTGCTGAGTGGACGCCCGGGTTTGCCTATCTCTCGACCTGGGTCCCCAGATATTACGTCCCCCTAGCGGGCTGGATGTTTTATCAGTCGATTGGTGCCCTTTTACTCCTCCACTGCGTCCTACGCAGCCCTGTACTGTGCAGCATTCTCGAGGGACGAGTTGCGCAGTACCTTGGAAAAATTAGCTTCTCGCTGTACCTCGTCCACGGACCAGTTCTGCACAGTCTTGGATTCTGGATCATGCCGAGGCTTTTTGAGTGTTTTGGTCGCACAGTGGGTTTTGCTGTTGGCTGGGTTATTCTGTTCACTGTCACTATGTATCTCACAAACTTGTGGCACGAGAGAGTCGATGCCTGGAGTACGACGGTTGGAAAGAGGATAGAGAAAGCATTGCTTGATTGAAGGAGGCAAAGCGATTTATGAATGAATCCGTATCATTTCAAATTGAGTATCAAGGTGGATGGCATTGTGCTTGTTAATGTATAGCAAGTTTATTTTCAAATTTCAACTCATGTTCACGATCAGGTCTTGTTGAATTTGATTCCCTTCGAGGAGTGATGGTCGACTCGTGGTTATTACTGAGCTCGAACCTCACTGTCCGACCTGGCATTTTGATTTTGATTCTAGTACTGACTTCTTGATATTACAGCAAATTCAATATCATTCTCCCCTCTCCTCGCGCATTGCCTACCTGTAAAGCATATGCAGCGTTATGAACCGGGCTAACCCCTATGCGAAGAGATGAATAAACAATAGCGAGAATTGATATGATATACCTCACTGTTCATAATCAGCAACAAAGCCTACATACAGTATGTGGCCAAAAGAATCGGGCACCTCCCACTAATTTTACCAACCAGCATTTTCAACAGCTTCCTTCTAAGATCAATTGAACAATCAAAATAGCATTAATTATAATAAAAGTCATACTAATAGATAACCCTGATCCCAAGGATTAATATTTTATATACCAACCCTTAGCGGCAACAACGGCGGGCAGTCTCTTTAGCAGTGACTCAATTAGCCCCGTAATTGTGTTTTGTGGGATAGCTGCCTACGCAAGTTACACACAACGGTTCAATTCGATTTTATCTTTATAGCTACTGCCGAGGTCTCTGAGATGAGGGTAGTCTCTCCTTAAGATCAATTTCACGAGGCTTCAAAGGTTCTCAATTGGGTTGAGATCGGGTGAATAAGGTGGCCAATCTAGAAGCTCGATTCCATGGGTCATCAGCCAGGTCAAAGTTGTGAGTCTTGTATGAATACCGGCATTATCTTGTTAAGAATTCTATGTGGCGTTGTATGAGAGAAGGAGGCCATCTGGAAGGGCTATTTGATAACTCTAGCTTGAAAACCCGTTCTTATTTGCGAGCGGATCGCGCTTTATCTTGGTAACAGGACTACGGCCTTGCCTTGTAATCCCGGCCCAATACATCAATCATATGGTAGGCTTGACATGGTCCCTTGGATTCACAAGCTCTCGCTTATATTTCTTATTTACATGCGGAAGCTGCCAGCCGTGTGGGTTATTCGATGAACCAGATATTGAAGCCTGATTGGAAAAGAGAGTCTAGTTGGTAATTAACTTAACAAGGTTATCTGAATTAACATATTGACATTTATTAATTGCTCGACTTCTGTGCACCAAAATTTACACCATTTTAGCCATATCCTTGCTCTCTCATTAGGTAATCCTACCCTCTTTATAGCTTGCCATTTGCGGCCAAAAAAGATGTAAGACTCGATAAATTGTCCGACGGCTGATCGGCCTTGTGCGTTATGTAGGCTTCCTATATAATTTCTCGGTCTTTAAGAGCAAGTCGATAGATATATTGGGTTTTCCGTATCTATAAGCTCCTCCAGCCGGCCTGACTTGGCTTTATTCTTGACTAAGTTATATGTTCTTCCTTAAGGCGTTTATATATTCATTGTATTGTTGATCGAGAAATATAAAAATCCCTCGCCCCTTTTACCTGGGACTTGCCGGCTTCTATCTCAGCAACGATAGCTCCTTCGGTCTCTAAATCGAGATCAGTAGGAGGACCTTGACAGTTTTCCGTAATAATTTTACCGATTTTTCTTGCATGTAACATTGCATTATAAAGCCATTGCGATGTAGATATATTAGTTAGATGAGATGTATTGTTGAATTTCCCCAACCAAGTGGGTGAGGGCGTGCCCGATTCTTTTGGCCACGTACTGTAGCACGATGTGTGTAGGCAGATTCTAGGCCAATAACATGTATTACTTCAATGTTTTTGACACTGCTTATTTCTATTCAAATTTATACGAGAATAGTCTCTTGCTTACTATGCCTATAAGATAGGAGCAGCATGCAAAATGGAAATATGTAGTGGCCCCCTTTCCTGGCTCATCCTTCGTGACAAAATAGTAAGTATCAATAGAGCAGAAACGTATGTTTCTACGTACATGACAAGAGAAAGAAAAGAGAGAGTAACTAGAAATTTGTCGTCATTAATGCGCAAACTACCGGATATCCTACGCGGATTTCAAGTTGAGCCAGAACCCTGGTTCCTCGGTGTTAGGACTGATCATTAACCCGGCCAGACTACAAGCAGCTTGTCCGGAACAGCGAGCTCCAATGAAAACCAAGATATGCTCGTAGGATATGGTTGGAAAGCTACAGCCTGGTTGATTACGAGACTGTTGAACAAGGGTAAGGACAAGTCTGGAAGAATTATTTGTCAACGCCGAGTTTAGTAAACCTGAAAGAATTCAACTTCCATCTTGTGCCGATTTGTAATCTGGCAGATCCCTCAATCCAACCTCCCGAAGCCCGGGCTCGGGGCAACCAAGACCCCAAGCCGTCTAGCGCGGGAGGGGATAACGTCCCACAACTTGCGTCAGTTTCCTGCCCTCGGTATTCGGCCGCTATCCACTGGTGGCATGAAAAAATAATAAGCGGGAAATGGCTCCATCGGAATGGTTGGAAACAAGACCATTCAAGTCAATGATCCGGTAGCATTCCCCCTAAGCTAGGCCGCACACCGTGACAATCGCCGGCGGCCATGACGGCATAGACTAGAGGCAAGAGCTTGATCATCAAGTCGGCATTGCTTGATGTGGATTGAAAGTCTTAAAATTTTTATAAAATCTCTCCTTCCTGACCAGTTCTCATGTACTCTTACACCATCAAACATCACATATCCAACACAACAAAATCACAATGGCACCTAGACGTTTCACAACCGACTCAGTCGACCCCAGCCCTCTGGGCCAGCCCCTAAACTTGGAGTTCAGCGGCAAGACGGCCAAGAACCGCTTCCTTAAAGGCGCCATGACCGAGCGCCTATCCACCTGGGACGCTCAGAATCTTGAAAAGCGAGGTATCCCAACGCCCGAGCTCATCAACGTCTACCGTCGCTGGGGCGAGGGTGAATATGGTGTTCTCCTAACCGGCAATGTCATGATCGAGTATGATCACCTCGAGAGTGCCGGCAACCCCATCGTTCCTCGCGGCGCGCCTTTTTCCGGTGAACGGTTCGAGGCTTTCAAGGAGCTTGCTTCTGTTACCAAGAAGCACGGAAGTCTGGCTATTGCACAGGTCAGCCATCCTGGACGACAGGTCACTAGCCAGATTCAGAAGCATCCCATCTCGGCGAGCGATGTTCAGTTAAAGGCGGATCTAATGGGAGCGACTTTTGAGAAGCCAAAGGCTATGGATGATGGTGATTTCGAAAATGTCATCGAGGGCTTTGCTCATGCTGCTGAGTATCTTTACAAAGCGGGCTTTGATGGTATTCAGCTACATGGTGCACAGTAAGCATCTCTTTGCGCATGTAAGTAAGCAAAAGCTAACGGCTATTCCAGCGGATATCTTCTATCACAGTTCCTGTCACCTACTACCAACAAAAGAACTGACAAGTACGGCGGCTCGCTCGAAAACCGCTCCCGCATCATCTTTGAGATCGCCGACGCCATCCGCGCTCGCGTCACAGACTCTTCTTTCAGCCTGAGCATCAAAGTCAACAGCGTCGAGTTCCAGGACGGCGGCTTCGCTACCGACGACTGTAAGCTTCTCTGCCAAAGTCTCGAGAGCCACAGCTTTGACTTTGTTGAGCTCTCGGGCGGATCTTACGAGAGTCTGGCCTTTGTGCATAAGAGGGAGAGCACAAGGAAGAGGGAGGCTTTCTTCCTGGACTTTGCAGAGACAATCATCCCAGAGTTGAAAAAGACAAAGGCTTATGTCACTGGTGGGTTGAGAACGGTAAAGGCCATGGTCGATGCTCTCCAGACTGTGGACGGTGTTGGCATTGCACGACCGGCAACCCATGAATTCGATTTTCCCGCCAAGGTTCTCAAGGGCGAGGCTAACAGTGCGATCAATCTCCTTATTGATGAAGATAACTTTGGTCTTACAAACGTGGCAGCTGGAACACAGTAAGTGTTTTCCCCATCCACATACTAAACGACACAAAAGCTGACCCTTGTAATAGAATCCGCCTGGTCGCCAACAACAAGGAGCCCCTTGATCTAAGCCGAGAGGACCACATGAAGGTGTTCCAGGAGTCTATGCAGAAATGGGGCGAGGGCATGGCTCAGAACAGCGATAACTCCAAATTTGGATTTGTCGATATTGCGGGTGTGAAGCTTGAGCCTTTTGGAACTGCGTATGCGGCGGCGTAGGATAGCGATGGTTAATGATACGATTTATATGAAGATCAATTTACATTTGGAGGATAGCATGTGAGCTTTTTACTGGCACCAGGTAATATAATATAAAGCTCTGGGTGTTGAACCAGTTATAACATCAAACAAAGCGCTTCATCATGGCCCATCGAGATAATGAAGTATCAGCCTTATATCCAACAAACCTAAACTTCCGTCATTCGTAAACTATACATATCTCTCATTGAAGTACAACCTCATCCCACATGTCCACCTCCATTATCGTAATACTCCTTATTCAACCCCCTGCCAGTCTTGTACCAAAGACCAGGCATAGCACTTGGCCGCCGCCACTAGAATTGAGTATCAGTAGAAAGTTCATGTTCGTCAAGAGTAAGATTTGGTATGGGAGAGGTTCATGTTATCCATGTTGTCTATGATACAAAGATGGGTAGCATTGAATGAAAACGCATGCCTGGTAAAGGCCTGGCTTATGTACCTACTTACCTTGGATACGTACTGGGTACTCCTTTTTCGCTTGCTTTGTATGAACTAGAGAATCTATGATTATAATAGTGTTCCTTTGTAAAGTCTTTTGTAAAGTATGTCTATCACCATGTTCTCTAGATTTAGGGCTGTGCCGACCATCAGGTCGACGACCTAGGGTAACCTGCCAACTGGGTCGAGATATCAATAATATGCAAGTATCCGTTTGTTGTCAAATCATTCGTTTAGCCGAAGCAACTCTAGACTAATGCAACATCCTTTTATCATCATTGTATCAGTTTCTCACCGTCGTACTCGAACACCATGGCGTCCCTGTCAACAGAAGGGAGCATTGCTCTCGCCTTCTTTGGAGGATTTATTGCGGCGCTATTGGCCGTAATGATCGGTACCTTTGCCCTTTTGCGGATGGGTGACGCGTATGGCCTTGGTCATTGGAAGCTCAACGCCAGGATGCCACTGACGACAATGTGGATGAACTTGGGATATTGGTATAGCAAACAACACTTGATCAAGCTGCTACTCTCTAAATTCTCACACTGGACTTAGGACAAACTCGGATGGTAAGCCTATTCAAGTCTTTGAAGAGGCTTGTGCGACATTATTGAAAGAGATTCTACGCGAGGCAGGACTGTTGAATGTCTCATCCAAAAACACCAAATCTCTTGCGGTTCTCGACCTAGGCTTCGGCTGTGGCGACCAGACGTTTGAACTCGTCCGCCTCACCCAGCCAGAAGGAGGCTGGGGGAACTTTCAATACGTTGGCCTCACACTGAACCAGTCTCAAATTGAGGCAGCTTCACGGACAATATACCGCAAGGCCTCGGAATCTGAAACCCTCTCAGTCGAATCCTTCAAGCTCTTCTGTGCCAACGCGGCGAAACCAACTGCATGGACGCCTGCTGTGCATGATGCTGTGAAGTCCCTGTCAGAAGAAAGATTCACCCAGAGGTGGTTACTGGCTTTGGACTGTCTCTACCATTTCAAGCCTTCAAGAAAGCCAGTCTTTACACATGCCGCGAGAGAGTTACGTGCCAACTCCATGGCGTTTGATCTTGTTCTCAACGAGAACGCATCTCTGAAGAACAAGTTGGCCGTCAGAGCTGTTGGTGTGATGATGGGATGTCCAGTGAAGACATTCTTGACAGAGACTGAATACAGACACCAACTAGTCAAATGCGGATACAGCAGCGACAGTATCACCATGAGAGATATATCCGAGCACGTCTTCTCCAGCGTATCCAGCTTCATCGTCGATCAAGAGCGAGCCTTGAGCCAGTACGGAATCTCAATGGGCGGATACAAACTAGCCGGACGCTTGTTCAAATGGTTTGGCGAGTCTCAGGTTGTCCGAGCCGTGATTGTTGTGGCTCGAGTTGAGGAGTAGATGTGGAAAGCATCAAGACTCAAGACGCAAGAGAAGAAAGAACTAAGCCACAAGTTCAAGTTTGAAATATTACAACAAGCAAGCTCAAAGCTTGGAATAACCAGTAATCTAGAAAAAGATAAAACGACTATGCTGTTACAGCCCCGTAACTACAATACGGAATGCTTATGAAATCATGTATAAAAACTATACTCCCCCCTTTTGGGTTAAAAACAAAAAAGAAAAGACCGAGTAAACTCTAGTAGCGGTTATTACATTTAAAAACCCTCACTTCTTGTAAGGATCAAGCACAGCTTTCGTCTTGAGCAACCTCCATCTCCAGAGACGCTGCTGCTCTACAGTATGCCATCTTGCGATCTCGATAGCCTCCTTAGCCCACTTCGCAGCCTCGGTGCCGTGCTTTTTATGCACGGCCTCCGTCAGTCCCTCGGGATCCCACGCTGTTGTAGGGAATCCTTCTTCGGGGTCTATCGAGAGGTCGGTGAATCTGAACTCGAATGTTTTCGACACGGGCAGAACCATTCTGTAGCCGGTGTCTGCTGACGTCACGGCCATCATGCCGGCTCCGATGTTGATGACGTGGAAGTTCCACGCGCGACGGCTACCTTGTGTTGGCTGGTATGGTCGGAGTAGAGACTGGCCTTGATACTCGTGGATCAACTCGTC
Source organism: Fusarium domesticum (assembly GCA_013618395.1). Taxonomy (NCBI): domain Eukaryota; kingdom Fungi; phylum Ascomycota; class Sordariomycetes; order Hypocreales; family Nectriaceae; genus Fusarium; species Fusarium domesticum. Next base: position 22,156 of record JABFEV010000272.1, on the reverse strand, counting down.
GGCAATGGTCTTGTCGTTCTTGTCTAGAGAGCCTGTGTTTCTGAGCAGATCGACAATGGTGGGCAGGATGTTGAGCGTCGAGGCGTTGACCTGGTACTGGAACCGGGGTAGGTGAGGATGTCGGAAGACGATGGGGACACGGAAAGCACTGACGTGCGGTACGTCGTACGTTAAGATCTTGTGGTAGTCCTCCTTAAAAGTTTGACCGTGATCACCAGCAAAGACAATGAGCGTCTCGTTCGTCATGCCAAGCTCCTCAAACATCTCCAACAGTTCTCCCAACCAAGCATCGTGGTATCTGATTGTCTGGAGGTATTTGTTGAAATCATTGTGCCAGTTGTTACTGCCCGTATGGGGCAGGTAATCCGACTTCTCCCAGGCGGCAGGGAGGCCGAAAGCGTGATGGGTCGAGCTTGTGAAATGGGACAGCCACATGCGCTGCTTATTCTTGGTGGCATTGTGGACATAATCCCTGATGTAGGGCTTGAGAACCGGTTCTGGCAGACCAAAGTAGTTGTTGGGGATGTAGTTGGGGTCGGATGCGTTGTACCGTTCCGCATCGTTCTCGAGCTCCCGCAGACAGATGGTATGCTTGAAGCCCATCTTCTGGTCAAAGTAGTCCTGTCGATCATACGTTTCCGTCTCGGCCTCAAAAAGAGCCGGCCACCACTGCCAGTCACGAAAATCGTCCGAGACCGTCTCGTTGTCCTTTTGTCTGTTGAACAACTCAAGGAGCTGGATCATGCATGGGTTATAGGGGTCAGTGTCGGCTTCGTCGAACCGCTCCACCGGCATGGGCCAGACACCGCAGTGGCTGGAGCCAAAGCTCTTGGTTGACAGTGTAGCCATGGTGTGGGAACCCATAATGTTGATGCCACCGTAGCCTTCCTCTGCTGTGTCTTCCCAATTCGTCTGTGGGGGCTTAATGGCCTTTCCGTTGGAGTCCGTGAAGCCGCCGGAGAGGCCGGTAATCTTCTCAGTGTTGGGTGTTAGCTGGGAGAGAAGAAGATTGATGGCATCTTGGTCTTCTTTCTCGCTGGCACTGATGATGCTTTGGTGAATGGCAGACCCTTGCTTGATAGGGAAGAGCTCCTGACGAAGACTTTCCATGAGGATAAAGACAACGTTCTTGATCTTGATGTCCGCCAGCTGCTCCCTGAGCGGCTCGAGAATGTCGTTGTCAAGATTGGAGATCTTGAGGGGATCGCTGACAGGGTTGTAGAATGGCTCAGGAATCTCCATGGCAGGGCAGGGAAGTCCCCACGCATCGACAGTTGCGTTGTAAGAAATGGGGTTCTTGGGGTTCCATCTCTCAGGATCCCATCGAAGAAACCCTCGAGGCACATCATCGGGCAGCCAGTCCGGACGACGTCTGTGAATGTACTCTTCAGCAAGCGACCTATTCCCACCGGCTTGCCATCCCTTGAAGTCTCCGCTAGGTTGTAACCACTCGTCGTCTTTGTTGATTAAATCGGGATAGGGCCATGTGTTGGCCGCAATGCCTCTCTGCTCGGAGCAGAGATCGGGCTCGGGGAGAAAAATGTCGAGGAAATGGATGGGTACGGTGGTCGACATGTGGTCGTAGGGGTCCTTGGGTCGGACGATCAACGTGACGAGCATCCAGATGAAGCCGGCGGTCAAGGCGATGAGCCATGCTGAAGGCCTAGGGATGTAGGCGACGATTGTAGATCTTGACGGTATAGACAGGCGGAACTTGTTGAGGATAACAGCCGGTAGCTTCTCTTTACTCCCCATGAGCTCGTGCGACTCGGAGTCTCGGTTATCCACCATGTCGCTCGGAAGATCGTCATCGCCCTCTCCATCGCCAACAGGCCTGTAGTAACCCTTTCGACGCTCGATAACCCATTTGATGACCAGGTTGGGGACTTGACATGTTGAATTAGTCGGCCCGTCAGTGCTGCTGGTTGAAGGTTGAACATACCATAGACGACTGCTTCGTATACCTGAGCTAGGAAATTACCTACGATTTTGTAAAGTACACCCTGCGCGAACCAAGAAGCGGCAAGAATGCAACCTCCTGCAACGAGTGTGCCGACAAGACCGGTCAGAAGAACTTGGATGCCGTTGTCCTGTCCGATAAAGTTCTTTGCCTCTCGCCATTCCACCTCGGCACCAGTCTTGGCCCAGAAGCTAAGTTGAGATGAGCCCGCACCCAGTGTGACCAAGCTGTTGAGAGCAATCAGTACACTTTATTCCGAAGCAGATTTGTTGTCGCAAAGTCAAAAACACCTACGTGATCAGTGTGCCAATAATCGCAGTGATGATAGTGAACCATCCCCTGACCGGTCGCAACAACGCCCTGAGAAGGCATATCGCCAGAAAGTCGGGAACGAAAAAGGTGGGAAGAAAGACGAGAAACGCCCAGACAGGGACTTTGTTGAAATACGCAAACAAATGACAAAATTTGACAGCGCCAACTGTGACGAAAAAGGTAGAGAAGACGAGTGATACCACGGAGAACTGCATCGCGACGGTGGATGAGGGGAGGGAGGCAAGGGACCCTTCGTCGCCTTTGTCGCTTTGGGGACACACCAGCTGAAGAGGTGAATTTAGATGAACAAAGAATTACAGAAAATAAGAAGGAATGTTAGCCTATCATGACCACCTTTTTGCTTTCCCTGCCTGTTGATCGCACGCGCAAAATAAATAAATAAATAAATAAAAGTCAACTCGAAACACAAACACCAAGATGCGTGGGTGGAAGATTGGACGCTAAAAGGGTTCGACAACGGGAAAGAAAAGCAGACAAAAAAGGGCAGATAGGAATAAGAGGGAAAATTAAAACGTATCTCAGCCTATTTTAGTTATTGCCTCCCCGTCTTCCCGAGCCTGGGCCAGGCTGCCCCCCTTATTTGGTCCCCCCGTTTTCTCTCTACAACCATCTTCTGCTTCCTCCAAGCACATTGTATGGCTTGGTATTAGAGGGGAGGGGGCCTGGACATCTCGAGGGCTTCTGAATGGTTGATGTTCAAACATGTCAAGGGTCCGGGCAGACCGTCAAAGATCCTTGTCTAGAATGGTTGGTTGTGAATGTTGGAGAATGAAGGAATTGCAACGCTAGAGAGGACCAAGGCACCGAGGTCTCGTGCCTCTTGTGCTTTTTCGGATATGCGAGAACAACCAGGGTACTGGAACAGTTTGAGAAGGGGGATACATAGTAAGCCTATTCCCGGCTTAACTTGCCGGAGCAGGCTAGACGAGCATTTTGTCTGAACGGATAACTCACATTTGCTCACATGACTTTCCGAGTGGAGTTCTGTGCCCCTTTAACAGGCAGAATCCATCCTTGTCCAAGGCTTGTTTGTCTTGGGGGCTCATGCCATGGTTGGTCAAGGGAGAAGCTGATATTGGATGACATGCCGCCGTTGTGCACAAGCTTGCAACTTGTCTCGAGTCTTTGTTTGTTCTCGCTGGGGCTGTGTTGAACAGATTGATGGTGGATTAGTCAATCACCGAATTATTGAGCTACCGGTATTAAGCAAGTTCGTAGGGGGGGGACCCTGTCTTGGTGTACCACATCGAGACCAAGTTATACGTTGTAGAGGAGCAACCGGTATCAAGCAAGGCATCGGTAAGCCGAGCTATAAATTACACTCCTTATTCCTTACACGATGGAAAATCATCAATCCATCGTTCCATCTCTTAATTTCCTTTCCTAAACAAAGGGCGGGGTTTACAATCAGATCGGCCCCATCGTGCCGGTTCTGGAGCTGACAAGGATGACATGTTGGCCACCCCCTGAGCTATTTGCCAGGGTCCCTGGTAATAATGAACGGTCTAGACCAAATAATCACTTTATGAGGATTAGTTCGTTCGTGCATTTGCACCTTGGACACGACGGATTGAATTAGTGCGACACGATCATCCTTTTTACTGCATTTAAAATACGAGTAGGAGTGCCAAAGTCCGGAAGTTGGCTCCATCACAGCTCCAGATAATTAGAAAGAGGGGTCCAGGGGATGGTTAGCAATAGATTATGGTTGCATTCATTCGCATGGCTTTAATCCTTAGCAAAGTCTTATTCCTCTTGGCAAGGTGGTGGGTGGTAATGAGGTCTTGGGGAGTAAGACAGACGCACATTGTGCCGCATACAACGTAGAGTCTTACTCCCCCCAAAGTTGACAGAGCACGCGAGCAACCCTTGCTTGACACAGATCTCAGCTTTCTTTCAACCTCATTCGGTCGCTGGGGTGGGGGACTGATCTGCCTGAGTTATGTCTGCCGTTCTTTGGCGACTCGCTCCGCTGACTAGGGGGCTACGTGTCCTCATTTGACAGTGACAATGACATTAATGTTGCTTTTATTCATCCGTTCGGCTCCGAGTCCAAATCGAGCATCCAGTTTGCAGTTTCCTACAGGATTGTACCGTACATTATTACCCCACATTGATTCCACAAGTCATGATGCTTAGCCAAATAGGCAACCTACCACGAACTACCTGGTCATTGCATCCATCTACTCCTACAACTAGATCAATATCCATCCCTAGTTGTACACTTGAAAGAGCAGCAGTTGGCCTTTGAACCCTTGCCGCAAGCTTCGGAGAACCTGTTCCTGCAACCTAATGCACGCCAGCTAAGTAAAAGACATGTACCTACCTACTCGGGGTATTAATAGAGTCTGAAACACTCATGAAGCGGCAAAATCCAACCATGATGCTGATCTGGTCTTCAGCTGCTGGATCCAACCTTGCAGGGCTGATGGGCCACAATTCCAGCAACTGGTGAGTTCGACATCGTTTTCCCCTGCGACGGCACGTACACTGTCGAAGCACCATTCCTCGTTATATTCGGTTTTCAGCAAGCCTCTGTGCTGCCTTCCTTCTCCAGCATCTTGCAATGGCCTTTCGATTGTGCTAATTGCACTGTGTTCGGTTTTAATCGCGTCGAGGGCTCTCGAACCGTCTCTCCAGCCTCCAATCTGTAATTCTACTTCCATGCCAGCGATACCCTCGCCAAAACTGAAGTCGGAGATGAGCATTTCAAATAATTTCGAGGTAACCACGACAAGTGCACTCTAAAGTGTCGATATCTGCCCCGGCTTGTTGCATCACGTCGATGATCTTGTGCAACTCCCTGGGACTGCGCCGTAGCAAAAGCAAAGGAGTTAATCCCTCTTAATTCTTCAAATTTGAGTCGGCACCCCTTTTCACCAACGCTTGAATGGTGGAAGGATTCATTCTCTGTTGCTTCACCGCGTAATGTAGGGCGCCGTTCCATTTGCTATCAACCGCATTGCAGCCTGGCCCATATTCGATGAACTTAGTAAACGTTGATTCAGCATGGCGGTCAGCCAACAAACGAAGCAGAAGAGTCTCCCCCTGGCTCCGCAATGTTTATGTCTGCATGTCCTTGCTCAACAAGAAGAGACGTGACATCTGGGGAAATGACTTTATGTATAGGTGCATAACCATCATCGTTTACGGCATTTGCTTCTGCTCCGGCATCGAGAAGTAGCGGGTAGCCCTGTCAGAACAGGAGAGCTGACAGCACCATGAAGAGCAGTCCGGCTATTATGAGTACGTTGGTTCACATCAACGCTAGCCTTAATAAGCAGTGAGAAGATGGTGCGCAAATTATCCATCTCCTTTAACTTCGACCGGAATCTTCTGGATCCTAGACGGCAAAGCTCATGCAGGCAGTTGAGGCTACGAGAGACTAGCTTCCCTCGATGATAGCGCGGCATTCTCATGGTATCGAATTCATCACCACTGTCGTCACATATAGTGCGTGGGTCAGCTCCGGCGTGGAGAAGGGTTGTGATAGTGGCAACATCGCCATATCGGCAAGAAATATGGGAGTGTCGCCGCGGACCTTGGCGTTAAAATCTACGCCGGGGTGCTGGAGTAACCTGGCTACGACTGTCGATTTACCCTTCTCAAAAGCCCATGCCAAGGCGCAGTGGACAGTGGCGATGTTTTGAAGAAACGGGAGGAAGGCCTCGACTGCCTCTGAGTGACCCTTGTGAACAGCATACATAAGTGGTGTATGGTCTTTAGTTCTTGGTGCATTACCGCATTGTCGACTAGGATTCTCTTTGGTTTTGGGCGTCAAAGGATCAACTCCAGCTTTTAGCAAAGCGGTGGTAACTTCGTGATGGTTCTAGGACGCGGCCTCATGTAGCGGCTTGTGTCGAATGCGAGAACGTGTATTGATTGTGTCCTTCCTATCTCGAATCTCCTCTCTGGGATCCTTGTCTTGAAATGTAGAACAACAAAGACAAGAACTTTTCACGGTCGGGATCAGCTCGATATCTTTTAGTATACTTCGGTCGGAACAAATATATAAGATAGACCGTGACTAATTGATCAATTGTCCTTAATCACAGCAAAATAATGACGACCCCATAGCTGGGCGTAACAATTCAATTTTCGCAAACAATTTCGACGACGATGTCCCTTTTAGTTGGGCAAAAGAGACTGGTCTTTATAGGTTGTGCATGTGACCAAATACGGAAAACTCAATCAGACCTTGCGAACTTTTCTGCCCCCCACAACACACTATTCTCTCAAACCTACTGGTCGATGTTACCTATAGGGCTTCGTGGATCTCACCAGCACGTCGCTCGAGCAGTAGCTGAACGATGGTCTTGTCGCCTCCAGATGCTGCTTCTTGTAGCGCCTCGTTGATGTCGTCGGCACCTCTCTCGAGCAGTAGCTGGACGATGGCCTCGTGACCTCCAAATGATGCTGCTTGTAGTGCCGTGTCGCTGTATCCACCTCGTGCGTTAATGTTGGCACCTCTCGAGTAGTAACTGGACAATGGCCTCGTGGCCTCCAGATAATGCTGCTTGTAGCGCCATGCCGTAGAGTCCACCTTGTTCGTTGACGTCGGCACCTCTCTCGAGTAGTAACTGGACAATGGCCTCGTGACCTCTAAATGATGCTGCTTGTAGTGCTTCGTCGATGTCGTTGGCACCTCTCTCGAGTAGTAACTGGACAATGGCGTCGTGACCTCTAGATGATGCTGCTTGTAGTGCTTCGTCGATGTCATCGGCACCTCTCTCGAGCAGTAGCTGAACGATGGCCTTATGGCCTCTAAATGATGCTGCTTGTAGTGCTTCGTCGATGTCGTTGGCACCTCTCTCGAGTAGTAACTGGACAATGGCGTCATGGCCTCCAGATGATGCTGCTTGTAGCGCCATGCCGTAGAGTCCACCTTGTGCGTTAACGTTGGCACCTCTCTCGAGCAATAGCTGAACGATGGTCTTATGGCCTCCAGATGATGCTGCTTGTAGCGCCATGCCGTAGAGTCCACTTTGTGCGTTAACGTTGGCACCTCTCTCGAGTAGTAACTGGACAATGGCCTCGTGACCTCCAGATGATGCTGCATGTAGTGCTTCGTCGATATTATCGGCACCTCTCTCGAGTAGTAACTGGACAATGGCCTCGTGGCCTCTAGATGATGCTGCTTGTAGCGCCGTGCTATAGTATCCACCTCCTCGTGCGTTAACGTCAGCACCTCCCTCGAGTAGTAACTGGACAATGGCCTCGTGGCCTCTAGATGATGCTGCTTGTAGCGCCGTGCCGGAGTCTTCGCCTTTAGCATTGGCATCAGCACCTCCCTCGAGTAGTAACTGGACAATGGCCTCGTGGCCTTCATATGATGCTGCTTGTAGCGCCGTGCTATAGTATCCACCTCCTCGTGCGTTTACGTCAACACCCTTCTCGATAAGCCTTATCACAATAAAACACAATCCTAATTGTGAAGCGTAGTAAATAGGTGATAAGTTCTCAGTCCGAAGTACTCGACCGTACCATGTATTGGAATTCATGGTGGTTATCCAGTTCTCGAACGCGCCGTTTTCACTAGTGAAAAGATTCCATGCTTCATCTTCGACTTTATCATCCATGTGGCCGTTTCGAAAATGATCCGTCCAGTATTCAGCGGCGTAAGCCTCCATCACTGAAGTGTCTTCCTGGTGGCCTAATGGTATCGCTTGTCGTCTAAACCCTAGTAAGACGAGTAGGCATATCCAGGCCATGTGCTTATCGGCATTTCTTGATTCGATGCCGAATAATGCCACATTTTCATAACGTAAGATTCTCTCAGATTCCAAGTATTCCCGAACGGAAAAATGAGCAAGTTGGATAGTCTTGTTATGGGTGGACGGGTTAACGTTAACCTCAACGAAGCCGGGGCAGACCTGCTGGATGGCGTCTATGCTTTTGAGGCGACACTTTGGATCGAACCGTGGATTATCTTCTGGCTGGAATGCGACTCCAGCGGTAAGCTCGTCTACCGTTAGCGGTCTTCTAGCGCAGTAAAGCAGTGTCAACATTCGTCGGGCGTAGCTGATGGAGCTGGACGGAATGTTCGTGAGCATTCGGGCATATGTCTCGTCAAGGCTCTGGGGCAGGGAGTCCAAAACCCTTTCAAGGAGATCTTCACTCTCTGGACAACTTGATAATGCTTTAAACTGACACTCCACCCAGCGAAATCTATGTTTAGTTAGTAGAAAGGTCAAATTAGTAAAGCGCATAACTCACACCCCCTTAGCTCGCGTGGTAAGCGCCGCCTCGATCTTGTCATGGTGTTCAGCCCACTTACGAAGCCGTCGATTGTCTCGGAGGTTTTGTGAGACAAAGCTTGCAATGTCCTGATCTACCAATGGATTGCGCATCTGGATGATTTCTTCGGGCAATGCCCCTAGCTCGGTGCGAATGTCGACCTCGTCTCTGCTTGATATAATAAGATGCAGCCCTGGTTCAGACCATGAACGTAGGCCCATAAGAGCCTGCAACACAGCCTCGCGATATGTGTCTCGGGGGCTCTCGTCTAATGCATCTAGTATAATATATACATCCTCGAAGTACCGAACAAGCTGATGCAAGCAGTCCATGAGGGCCATATCTGGAGGCAACGCTGTCTGGTATTGATTTTTTAGTCGAGACAGCAAGCTATACTGATCGTTCTTCTGACTTGATAGCTGTAGTATCAGGGCACGAAGCATAGCAGATGCGCCTTGCTTGTCCTCGTCATTAAATGTAAAGTAGAAGAAGGCGATGCCAATACGTGGATTAGCCTTGCGGTGTCGATAAGCGAATTGGATGGCTGTAGAGCAAAGAACAGACTTGCCGCACCCTGCGAAGCCAACCAACCAGAGAAAAGAATTCGGTTTCTCGAGCCATGTTGTGAAGCTCAAGCTTTTGACGAACCATAGCCCGGTACCAGAATGTTTCTTCTCAAGAGCCCCATTGAAGTTCACAGAGGCATCCGGAGCCTTGAGCCATGAGCTGATCTCTAGAGAGATCTGACTTCCCCTCACCAGGCTAACCAATTCTCCGGTATCCTCCAATCTGATCTGAATTTGACAAATGTCGTTCTGTTGAAGTAACTGCATGGCTAAAGACAGACCCTCCACCACGTCGTCAATGTCTTCATCCAGCTTTTGCAGGGTACTCTGTCGGAGAGGATAAATGAGGCGACGACTAACGATGCGGAGTTCGTACATTGTATCATGGTCGGGCCTTGGGCCGAATTTGCTCAGTTCGTCGTTAAGCTCGTTGATGAGGCCGCTGCACTTTTGAACGCGTTCGTAGATGCTTATGCATAAGGCATGTTCGTCAGCTCGAAATTGTCGCCGCCCAAGCTGGTCATGCAGGGTCTGGAGCATGTCAAGGAGATGGTCAAGCTTCTTTGTTATATATGCCAAATCCGAGTTCTGATGTCGAACAGCCGCATAATAGTTCAACAATCCCCGAGAAAGTGTAATGCCAAGAGATAGGATCCCGACTACGCTTCCTACGATAGACAAAGGGTCTGCCATTATGGTAGTGATAAGCAGGAGTAGGAAGTATATGGTAATAGATAATTGGATGGTGGGTAAACCGTAATTGGAAGTAAGCAGTGAGCGAGAGCAAATGGCGAAAACGATGAAACAGATGCAACCTACTACATACGTGCCTAAAGTATTATTAGCTGGCCCCGCCCTACAGGGGGGCCGAGCTTGGTCACTCTTTGGCCTTAAGAAGTACTTAATGCAAAGTTTTCATCATTATAATAGAAGCCGCCGAGGCTATATGGAGAAGGATTAGGGCATAATAACTTCAGAGTCATATGTTTAGCATATTGTGCCTCTTATTAATAGTTGGCTTTGGCTTTATCGAGATTAAGAGCATGTTTTTATGCAAAATAACGCCCGACTATATACTATAAGGGATACTTTATAAGATATATAAAAGAGGGGGATTAAACTAATAGATTGGCCACCTTATTCCCTAGACTTAAACCCGATTAAAGCTATATGGAATAAGATAAAGGACTATCTTAAAGAGCATTGCCCTGAGAACCCCTCTTATAACTAGCTAAGAGTAGGTCTTATGGAGGCTTGGGAGGCTATTTCTGAGGAATGGCTTTATTAATTAGTTTCTAAAATGCCTTATTATTATAAGGATATATATAATATAAATAGAATGTTTATAAAATAGTAGTCTAAATAGCTTTAGACCAACCTACTTGGAGTACTTCTTGAGGCCAAAGAATGACCAAGCTCGGCCCCCCTATAGGGCGGGGCCAGCTAACAATACTTCAGGCACGTACGTAGTAAGAGCGACTACCCCGCCTTAGGTATCATGATTGTCAGCCCGCCAGCGACAGAAGTCAGCTCGAGGATTGGGGTGCCTTGCGGTCAATATGCCAATGCAATAGCGCGTGGCTGGTCTTGGATAACTTAGTTGTAAGCACTGGTGTCTTTCTCTTTAGCTACTTGCCTGAGACGCACACAGCCTCCACCTTTTCTTGCAGCCAACTTCTCCAGCCGCAGCCCATACTCCACCCTGACGAATTCGCAGCTGCCAGGACTTCAGCTTGTTAAGTGTGCCTCTGTGGGCTGTAAGCATACGATGGTGCGCCATTGGCTTGATGTTTGGCAGATGATGTGACTAATGCATATTGGGCTGAATTGGTCAAATCTTGGCGTCAAATCTACGATGCTGCGCCATTAACCTCCTTGCTTAGCCACTGTTCAAAGGCATTTTCTGTTACGATCTGCCTTTTTGGCCTCCAACCTCGCAGCCAGTGGGCTGTAAGTAAATCATGTCATGAAATTACTGAAGCGTGGTGTCGCGATGTCTTGGCTGGTGCCAGATCTATAAATTTGGACGACTATCAAGAGATTCTAGATTCAAATGATCAAGTCTCTTTTTTTACTGAGAAAGTCTAGCTAGATTACGAGCGAAGGCTGGGTAAGAAAGAATTAAAGAAGAAGAGAGATATGAGAGAGAAATTCATGCTAATCCTGAAATCATGGAAACCATCATGCAGCATGCAATTGGACGAATCGAGCAGAGCAGGCTGACTCAAAATACTGAGGACCACAAACAAGGATCCGGAACCAGCAAGAAAACAAGACGGGATGAAATAAATCGAATACTCAGGGTTCCCAAACAACAAGGAACTCTCTATGAGGTTCGCAAGGTTAGACGTGAGGCAACTCAAGATGAAATACTCAAAGCATTTAGAGTTGTCGTCTCGAAAGTACACCCCGACAAGACCAATGATAAGGAAGCAAAAAACAGATGGTAACGGCAAACATCTTCCAGGCCAGCTGGTGAAAAGAGGCAGCCTTAGACAGAACAGGTGGTGTGGCGGAAGGAGTAATCGAAGGAGTTGCTGTGAATTGAAAGGAACCATTGGTAGAGAAGAAGTCCATAGATGGTGCCGTACTCGGATAGTTATATGGTATCTAGACCGGAAGTCGACGCATTTGAAGGGCCGGGGAAGACGATAATGCTATGAGACTTTGAGCCCATAGTGGCAATCGTAGCGATAAATATGGCAGTCGTCGTAGGTGGGCTTTCAATATTGGTGGAAGTAACGATGCTTGTACAGGACGTTGAATGAAGTCCAATCATTCCTGTACCGACTAAGCTGCCGACACGGAGTTCTGCATCAATGGTCATTCCAGTCATCGCGTCCACACATGAGGTTCGATCGAGAGAGTAGGTAGTCATGAGGGGTTATAGCAGCAGACGACGTGACTGTGTGCACTGGTGACGAAAGGTTAATCATTATCAACTTTATGATTCTACCCGATACCGAATGTCGCCCCTACCGTACTTTTAGCTCTGTCAGACGGTCTGCCAAAGTTAACAGTTCTGTACCTTGGGAGTGATGCAATGCTAGCAGGGATACATTTTAGAGATGAGTCGAAACTGGTTCCCGCTCCCTGTCATCAATTTTCTCATGGCGTTTTGTGGATACGAAAGGTGGTTCTTGGTTTACAGTACTCCGTAGTACAGTTGAGCATTTGGAGGGAAGGTATGTAATTTACTCGAAGGCCGCTGAAACCCTTAGTCTTGGTTGATGGGACGTTGGAAAATGCAATGAATAGGTAGGCCAGTCTTGCATACAGCGGAAAAGTCGGAAAAGTGAAGGTGTTGGTAAGGTCTAGTTGTACCTACAGGCGGGGTTAGGCGGGGTTAGGCGGGGTTAGGCTGAAAGCATCAAGGTTGTGGAGGCCTGAGGCACTACGGAGTACATCTATAACAAACCCGACTAGACGTTTTCGAAAGGAGCCACATGGTGAAGAATTGTGTGGGGAGGAGATGACCCTGCCAAGCATATGGTCGACATCCAGCTCAGCGTATTCGTTATCTTTAGTCCTACGCCCTCTGAAATGGGGGAGGCTGCATCTAAATGATTGTCTCAAATTGATCAGTGATGATTGAGACTGAATGATCACCTAACTTGAATCAGTTTAAAAACCGTCGTCGACCACTAATTCACTCCCAACCGCCATCTCTTCTACAGATCGATGCATTCCTCTAGCAACCGTTGCATTGATAAAATCCACAACACTCGGATCATTGCCCCGTCGCATCGGGCATTCATATTGCAAACGGATCAGAGTGTTGACTCTAAAGCGGAGTATTCGTTAAATCAGCGTTTGCACATGGATACCGAAGAACCCGTCGCGTCGGCCACCAAGACGTCAGCCACTCGCGTTTCCAAAGCCAGGTCCGGAGTGTCGAAAGCAGGGAGATGGAATAGCAAAGTGCTGAATCGACTCACGGTCGCACTGGAGCAGGATCCCGCGGCAGATATGTTTGCCCTTCTAACACCGATGTACTCAAAGAAGTTGCAATCGCTCAAGAAGACCCGTAAGCCTCTTGCTATAATCGAACAGTTCTGCTGCTAATTGCAATAGCTTCTACCGGTATGCATTCCAATTCGAAGGACAGAGATATAAAAGCATCACATAACGATATCAAACCTGCACTTTGCGATTATGACATTCGAGCCCGATTCAAAGCGACCGATCCATCTTCCATCATTTTTAAGCCATCAGCCAAGCTTGGGGCTCTTTTCCAAAAGAACCTCAATCTGTCGGAAAATATTCTAAACCTGTTAACCGGAAGCGAGATTCTCTACAATTGGGCCGCATCTATAATGGTCTTCAAAGTCAGCGAAAACCTAGTAGTCAAAGTCACCAACGAGAAAGCCGCTTTAACAGAGCATCGTTCGCTTACTTTTCTGCAAGAGCATCTACCAAGCTTCCCTGCCCCCAGGCCGCATGGTCTCATCCACCTAGGCAACACTTACTTGCTATTTACGACATTCATTCCGGGTCAGGACCTAGATAAGGTTTGGCATCAGTTGGACAATAATCAAAAGCAAACTATCACCGACCAGCTTAACCCTCTCTTCTGTCAACTAAGGTTGCTTCCTTGCCCGAGCTTGACTCGACTCGGGGATGTTGAAGGGGGCGGCTGCAAAGACCGGCGCCGAGACCTTCGAATGAGCACTGAACCAGTCTTAGCCGACGAAGAATTCCAAGATTTTATCTTTTCTGGTCCAACTGCTTCGGCCTCATACACTAGGTTCATACGTGATATAATACTAAAATCTACAGCAAAGATTGTCTTTACACACGGAGATGTCCGCCCCGCTAATATCATGGTTTAAAAGGATGAGGAGAACAACTGGCGAGTTACATCGATATTAGATTGGGAATCAAGTGGCTTTTATCCTGAATATTAGGAATGTATAAAAGCGACTAATAATCTGACACCGATGGATAAAACCGACTGGTATCGACATCTACCAGATTCCATTTCTCCAAGTACATATCCGACTCATTAGCTTGCGGATAAACTATTGGATCGCAATATGGTTAACAGCTGAGATCACATCAATCTGACCTTCAGATAGTTAAGAATCGACTTGTTTCGGAACCTGAAATGCAAACTAGAATGGTAAAGACAGTGTTTATATTGTAGAAACTCTCGCGACACAAGCCTGTGATTATAGGCCTCGTGTTAGATTGTGAACGTACTACTCAAAATGACTTTACTCTTGAAGTGATTACATTGTCTCCCTTGCTCATCTGGGGTTATATGCTTCCTTGACCGCCTTCCCAATTGGTCCATGTTTGGCGGCAGCTCGCCTTCCCTTCGCGCCACTTCCGGATTTCACAACGTGACCACCCGGTTAGATGCTTTGTTTATGATCCAATCTAACAAATTCAGCCCTAATAGAGACGCTCCTGATATTGAAATTGATTTTAGATGGCTTATTGTGACGATACTAGGGGTTACCTTAATTCGCCCGAGGTTGTTTAGTTAGCCTTATATAAGCTTTTACTTAATTTTATCTTATTTTTAGTAGTTTAGAGGCTATTATTATTCAAGTTTAGTATAGTTATTAATACTAAAAATTAATTTAGATCAAAGAATATATTAAATACTTTTAGTTAAGAAAATGCGCATTAAAAGGAGGAAGTTAATAGTAATATAACGCGTGAAAAAGTAGTTGGTTGGGGGGTAGTTGACTCAATAAAAGCAAAGACAACTGCAGTTTAGCTTACGCCCTTTGACGGACATGATCAACATCCCCTCATCACTAAGCTACCTATAGTACGTAATGCAACACTCGCCTTGTATGCCAGTCTCAAAGTGTTGATAATCTTTGTTAAGTGCATCTTTTCTGAAATGCTACGGGACTGTTACCCTTCAAACAATTAACGACGACTCACAGAAATCCATCACAACAAATGTCTACCACAACAGCTATTCAGCTTGAAGAGCTCGGCGTCAACGCACACCACAACGCCAGCTCCCTCCGTCAAACTCGCGCAGGTCTCGCCGACCCATCTCGCACCGCAATCGTTGACCCAGCTCTCGAAGCGTCTCGTATTGCCGATAGTGATGTCCCAGATGGAGGATACGGCTGGGTCGTCATCGTCGCCTGCGCTGTGGTCGCATGGTGGGTTATAGGCCTCACATATGTGTGGGGTGTTTACCAAGGTGTTCTCGTTGAGCGCGGTGTGGGATCTGCGTTGGCTTTATCGTTCTGCGGTTCTATATCGCCGGCGTTGATGGCGTCGGTGGGAATGCTTGCGTCTCGGATGATGAGGTCTCTTGGTACTCGCAAGCTCACCATTCTCGGCATCATATTGATGTCTCTTTCACAGATAATGGCGAGCTTTGTGACAGATCACCTTGTCGGCTTATTCTTCCTTCCGGGTGTCCCGTTGGGTCTCGGTATGAGTGCATGCTTCATGCCTTTCTCAGTCGCTCCGGCACAGTACTTTCGAAGGAAGAGAGGGCTTGCAAACGGGATAGTCTACGCGGGGGGCGGTTTCGGGGGCGCTATCATGAGCATTGTTGCCAATGCTATTATCGATCGATATAGCGTTGAGTGGGCTTTTCGCATCACGGGTCTGCTCATTGCTGTGACAGGTCTCCCAGCAGCGTGGCTGATAAGAGAAAGAACACCAATCCAAGCCGTTGGGCTTGTGGACTGGACGCTGTTCCGACAAGCCAACTTTGCCATTCTTTTTCTCGCGGGAGGATTGGGAATCTTCCCTTTACTGGTACCACCCTTCTTTCTTCCTTTGTACTGTCGATCCATGGGACTCAGCACCAGCACCGGTGCAGCGCTATTGGCAGGCTTCAGCTTTTCCTCAGCTGTTGGTCGGATCGCAAGCGGCTACCTTTGCGACCTTCTTGGCCCATTGAATACGCTCGGTGCCTTTTTTCTCGGCAACTCGCTTACTATGCTCGCTTTGTGGCCAGCCTCGACGACGTTGGCACCCTTGGCTATGTTTGCTGTGCTGAATGGTTTGATGAATGGTGGTTTCTTTAGTTCGATACCGACAGTTGTTGGCAATGTCTTTGGATCCACACGTGTGTCGACAGCTATGGGCATGGTGATTGTTGGTTGGGTAGCAGGGTACCTTTTCGTAAGTTTGATTTTTGTGCGTAGCACCTCTGTTGTAACCTTTACCTAACGTATATAGGGCTCTCCAATTGCTGGATTCCTCCTCGGGAGATTCGGCGGTGCTGACGAGGGATTGCGCGCTTTTCGACCGGCCATGTTCTATGCTGGCTCCGCCTCTGTGGTGGCTACCATTCTCATTGTTATCTTGCGATTGAGGATCAATAAGAGTCCTTTGGCTAAGCTTTAGATTGTTTTCCTCACGTTTAGCAAATCTAGATGGAATGGTCTAAAAGGGAAAATCATCACAGTTCGCAAACTGTTTCATTCAAACACTTTATCATGTACATTATAAGTGTAAACTGTAGCTGGTTTGCATTGGAATTGGAGTTTACCTAGCTTTCATTTAGACCGGTCAGTATCTATTGTAGATGAACAGTTCACTCGAATATGGTGTTGTGAAGTTGCTGTCTTCAGTGATCTCAGTGAGACATCTAATGTTGAAAGAAATAGGAAATCGACATCGAAGTTTCTAAGAGGGAAGATAGTTTATTTACACAACAGCCAACTGGCAACGTAGTCACTCCTATAGTAATCCGAGGATCAATGTGGCGAATATATTAGTCAGTCTCATGTGGCCGCGGACTACTATCCAATAATTGATTTCCGGAAGAGCATCGTCCAAGTGATCCCCTAGCAGCTCTACTGGCACACGAGGATTAGCTCACCTATAGAAAACGAATAACATTGTCATAAGGTATTGGCAGAACAAGGGTTGTAATAGTAAGCTATATCATCATATGAGATTCGGTTGCAAAGGTAAGCGGGAGCTGTGAAGCACCGTGTTCATGCACAAGATTCCAAAACGCCTCGATTGTATGTACATCCAGCGTGCCAATTGGCCATTATATACTAAACGGATGGCCATCAACAAGATATCTACTGAGATGTTTCAGGCTTTTGTGCGTAAACATTGGTTCTGTCAAGTAAGTCAGTAAATCGTTCAGACCATACATACAGCTCACAAAGAACTCAGGGGCCAAAACTTACAACAGGTAGTACGGTCTGATCCTGTTATTTCGGATAGCTTTACGCATCTCCGCAACAAACACCAACACCTCGGAATATTTCCACCCCATAATCTCCTTGAGCAGAAACAAGGCGAATCCCTCTAAGCTCTCATCCATGAAAGCCAGATTATAAGCGCCAATCTGCTTCATTCTGTGATCGCTGCTCCAAGAACCACAGGGTACTTGGTACGTCTTCTCAACGACATTGATGAAGCCAGCCTCGACAATGTGCTTTTTCATAGTACCGTTCATGGCTATGCGTAGAGTCCTGTTTATGCGATCAGTGGCCTCCCAGAAGACCTTGGCCCAGCGTTTGAAAATGTGATTAGGGTCGTCTCTGATCTCGGGCAGGTCACTGAACATGTGGATGTTGACCTCCATGTCCTCGATCCAACCACCCGGCACCAAAGTCTTGTATGCCTGCTTATACAGCTCGCCCCAGTCGCTGATGCTACCGTAGAGAGCACGCATGTGTACGAAATCGAAGCTCTCGGGGGCAAAAGTCCACTCGAGTTGCGCATCTTCAATCTGAAAAGAACAGTTGGGAGGAACCCACGACGGTTGAATTGGGCTGATATCGGTACCGATTACCTCGGCTTCTGGGTGGGCGTCGGCCATGTCAATCGCCCATATACCGGTACCGGTGCCTATGTCCAAGATTTTGGACAACTTCTTGATGGGAGCTTCGAACAAATTGTCGTTTTTGAGCATGATCATGAAATGATGGGCAATGTCAAGACCGTTGTTCTGCCTGTCGTCGTTAGGGCCCCAGTACTCGGTGGTGTTCGACTTTTGAAACGTTCGTCCGTGGAGGTTACGATAATTAAAGATGCTTGACGAGAGAGAAGCTGTCGAGGATTGGATACTATCAAAGAGTTAGTTCTGGCCGTGGTGGTTGCATGTATCAAGTCTTGCCTTCCATCGTCCTCCCACGATGAATCTGTAGTATCTTCACTGTCGGCGTTCTTTACAAGTACTCATTAGTATCTGACAAGATATGTGTAGTTGCTGTTGAGTATTTCACCGACATATGGGATCTGCGTATTCGTGGGCTGGAGCATCGTGCCCGTCGACGCATCCACTAGTTCCGGCGACTGTCCTATTGACTTTTGCGACGCTCCCTCCGCGCTCCGGCTACTCTTGTGGGATTTTGGGCTGGACATGGTCGTCTGTGAATTCTGCTGGGGAGGAGAATGGCCGTTGAAGCATATCACACGGGCGTGATGTGTTGATAATGGCCGAACTCTTCAAGATTGACTCCTGTGGAAGGAGAACTGAAAAGAAGAAATGAGGGGGTGAGAAGTGGCATGCTTTATCGAGGCACTTGCATCCCGATCACCTGGTTGACCACGTGCTTTCAGCGTCGACTGGTAGGCAAATGAGGTGAGACCTTCCTGAATCAGACTGGTCACAAAGGTAAGGATTGGCTCGGCGGTTGGTACTCAAACGAGTTAGCGTCATGTTAGGAAACGGTTGAGACTGGGATTCATATCGAGAGTGTGTTGTGGTTTGATGACGACAGATCGACTTGGTGAGTGAGTGAGGGATTTCAGTAATATGAAGGTTGATGAAGACGACATATCAGACATTGGTCGTTTACTTTTCAAAATGATAAAAATAGTGCGAACTAGTCACGAAGATTCACAGCCCTACTGCGTAAACTAAACCACATAGATACATGGCTCGATCAGTGCTTCACCCTAGCCCCTGGACGGGTTCCATAGACATGGCCTTGTACATTTTAAGGGAAATGTTGACTTGGAATGACACCATCTCTTTCACTTATGAAATGTTGGAAAATGGAGAAACACTGTACAATCGCTGAGGGTGATTATATAACAGACAGATATGTGATGTATCAAGATCTCTAGAACACTCTGGGCTTTTCCAACATCAAGGTCTGAGGAAATACACGCACAACTCGGTTAATACCGTATCTAGGTACTTGATAAATTGGCACAAGTGGGTGGGTCTCTTACTTAGCTTGATAGATAGCGTCCTGCTTCTTTGAAGATTCTTTCTATATAGAGATTAGTGGGCACATCTTTCTGAGCGGGGAAATATCAAAATCCCCTCAAGTAGAAGTTCTGTTCAATTGATCAGTTCAATTGAAGCTATCGTGACTCTGCAAGATGCCTCCACTGCAAGAAGTCGACCCAATTACGTCAACGTCGACCAAGAAGCGCGGCCCCAAGCGGAAGACTTATACAGACCGTCACTTCACCCCCATCTAAGCCAATCGAACGTATTAAGAGGTCTTATTCGAAGGCCAAAAAGGAGGAAGTGATCATTTGGATGACACATCATCGGGTTGAGCGATACACTGAATTCGTGGCCCCATCTCTTCGCCACGCCCAGGCTCGCTTCAAGATCCCTTTTAAGTCCATTTCCAACTGGTGGAAGTTTCGTGATACCCTGGTCCCTACTCGCCAGACCCGTTAGTATACCCCCCAATGGCCTCCACTTGAAAAACGGCTCTATTTCCTCTTCCAAGAAGCTCGTGAGAAGCACAAGGTTGTCACGACTTCATGGTTCCGTATTAAGGCCAGGCTTGTTTTTACCGAAACCTACCCGGAAACGCGTTACCTCTTCATATTCTCTAATGGCAGGGCTTCCTTCGGCGTCATGATATTGTAAAGCGTCGTGTTACGAAACAGGCCACCAAGATGCTCCAGGACTATATCGATATCATAAATAGGTTCCTACGATTCATCAGACGCGTCTCTACACTACAACACCAGTCTCGTGCTATCACGATGATCCTTTGCTCGCCAGAACGCCGTTTTAAAAAAGCCCGTATACTTAACCTTGACGAAACACCAATCCCTTTTGAATATCTCGATGGAGTCACATGGGAGGTTAAGGGCAATAAGATTGTGGCTAGAAAAAGCGACCGTAGCGGGTGGAATAAGAGGCAGGCTATCTTGATATTATATATATTTGCTGATGGTGTCCACCGGTTTCAACCAACTATTTTTTTCAGGGAAAGCCCGCTGAGGAAGGGGGCAAGTTTACGAAAAGGAATGTCATCTCTACGCTGCTGACGTCGTCATGGAATTCAATGAAACTGCTTATAACAACGAGGACCTTTTCTCACGATGGATTCAAGCTAACTTCTCGAAAATCTACTAAAAGAAAGAGGAAGACTTCCTCTTAATCATGGATGCAGCTTCATTCCATAAGACCTAGGGAGTCATAAGATCTCTTAAGGAACAGCGTGTGACCCTTGGGCTTATTCCGGCGGGCTATACAAGCCTTCTTAAATTGTGGGATTTGTATAAGACTAGACGGGACTGAAGATAACCTCATTCAGATTAAGGATATCCCTATGGATAAGATCGACTTTCTGGAGTGGGAGCTTGCTGAAGAGATTACCGTATCCTAAAGGCAGAAGACCTAGGTGACACCTTATTTGATGATCAAGAGTTTCTAGAAGCTGGCGATAATGGGCACTTATTAATAACAAGATATCACGAAGAGAGGGTTAAGGCATTGCTAGAAAAGTTACGTCAAAGGGGCCCAGGGTCTTAGGGAAAAGGAGGATCTAATTAGACGCCTTCAAGAAGATGACTCGTAGAGATCTCAGTTATCTTTAGTCGAAGAGATTACCTATTGCAACTAGCATATTTAGTAGCCTTAGAAACATTATTATCCTCATTCTCTTGTCAAAAGAAGGCCTTGATTTCCTGCTATTCCTACTTAAAGCCAAGGTTCTGGTCTGATGATAGCTTTAAGGGGCCCCTGTTGAGGTTGAATTGGCACCCCGGCTGAGCCTCGGGGTGGCGTGATCCCCAGCGCCGTCCCACCTGGCTGCAGAGACCCACATGTCCTAATTTATTAAGTACATACGTAGATGCGGTATCCACTTGAGTGCCCAAAGGCACGACTATGTACCTTACTAGGATCTCGACCAATTAAAATATAGCGCATTGAAGGTATATTAATCGCCACCTATATTCTATGGTGATAGAAGTCCCAGCAATTTTGTGAGTTACAAAGTGCTACATTGCACATAACTATTACAGCCATATCGTGACCATTTGATCTTAGTGTTGTTATTGCTGCTGCTGCAGCTGCTTTGCTTTAATAACTGTGATCGTGCCTCTCCCACGCCGATGGCCCTTGCATATGACCAATTGAGTAATCACGATGTTGAAGGTCTAGAGGCATAAAGTGAATGCCGGCCCGTATGTGTTATCGGCTGGCTACTCTCGGCGGCTGTGTTCTGTTGTATGAAGCTTGTACTATCATACCAACTAATACCTTTATAGACAGGAACTAGAGAATCTATTGAGAAAGAATAGAATGATATTGCATATAAATTACGGAGTACTACCTAGGGAAGCATTAATGCTGAGCCTTTATGTTCCTCAACGTACTGCATCAGTGGCTGGGGTCATGTGGGGTAGGTACATAGTTGTGCCCTTTGGGCACCCAAGGGGATAGAGTGGGTCACCACTAACTGGCCACACCCCCTTCTGGCCACCTGTCCAAACATTATCCGTACAACACCACGAGAAAAGAAGAAATCAACCATCATTTAATGTATGGAATTTAGTTTAATTGATCCCTTTTTTTTTTTTATCTTTTTTTTTATCATGGATACTAGTAATAGCCGTGATAAATTCATCTTAAGTAAAGCTCGCGAGGCCAGACAATCAAATCCCCATCGAGCTGCGCGGGAGAAGCTTATTAGCCGGTCAACATTAAGACATCGAATCCAAGGCCGTGTATCTCACCGTCAAGCACATCAGAAAGCCCAGAGACTATCAGCTGAACAAGACCATGACCCTATGCAATGGATTCTATCAGAAGATCTAGCTGGCAGGGACCCTACAAAGGTTATGATACGGTCCCTTGCCGAGTGTTGGATTAAGTGCCTTCCTTGCTGATCTAAGCATAGAG
>JABFEV010000271.1:0-10511 GCA_013618395.1 Fusarium domesticum | reverse complement strand
ATCCTGCGCCCTCCCATTCCACAATATCTGCCTAATATCACCCTCCCTCGAACAGCAGACATACCCCACCGCCCTATCACTGCCCACCATCTTCCCTACCACCCCCTTCGTCGCAGGCTTCTCCCCCACCAGCAGACCCAGCGCGTCGTCCCCCCTCCACCCCGGCGGTGCGACCGCCAGCGCGCCTTTGAGCTCTCTCACGAAACTCGGGCTCGGGCTCCGCGCGCCGGCTTTGCATTGGAGAACTGTCTTGAGGCGTGTGCTTGTGCTGGGGAGAGTCCACGTGCCGAGGAGGTCTACGCCTCGGTCGGACGGGCCCCCGACGCGCTTTAGGAAGAAGCCATATTGTGAGAGGGCTTGTGCGATGGTGTACTCGTAGTGGGTACCTCTGTAAACGGTAGACCTCTTGTTGAGACGTGTGCGCTCGACGTGTGATAGAAAACTTGCGAGGTCTGAGTGTTCTTTGCTGGGAGACTCGGGGTATATCAACTTGTCGAGGGGCGTAGAGTCCGAGGATGTAGAATCACTGAAGAAGCGCACCCCGACCAATATAAGCGAGTAGCGCGGTTTAAAGGTACTTTTAAGAATCCTTTGGATTCTTCTGTGAGATTTTATCATCCTTCTTTTTGGGTTATTGTATGTTATTTTGATCTGGGAGGTTTACTTTGTTTCGTATATCATAAATGGTTGTTGATGAGATATGCATTAATGCAGTATATTGACTTAAATGGGCGTAAAACATCAATCAACCAACACCACTGCAGTTGTCCAGAACGAAGTTTCAACAATAAGGTCATTCATTTCTACACGCTCAATTGCTTTCAAATACAATGAAAATGATGATTCATATGAGAATTCTATTCAATCGTTTGTTTCTTCATGGCACTTGGCTATCTAGCTCATCTGCATCATACATCTCATACAACAATCGCTCAACATGTCATCCCTTTGCACAATAATCTCACATCATATCCCCCTGCCCCTGACCCTGCATCATCGGAACAAGCTTGTTTTGCCTCAACCGTGACGCAGGTCGCGGCGGTGCCCTGTCTGTTGATCTTTCATCTCGTGACCTGTTCATCGGCGCACGCCGCATTCTAAATTGTGGTCTTCTCGCCGCCGGCTTGATCATGTTCTCCAGGGCAAAAGCGCCTTCTGTGTGGCCCGTATTGGGTCGCTCGTCATCGGCGTCCGAGAAACCTCCCATGTACTCATCGTCTGATACCAATTCTCCCATTTGCGGTTGATATGAAGCTGGTGCAGACGGAGAAGTGATGGATCTCAAGTGTAGTCCGGGACGCATAGCAGGTGCTGCAACCGTGAAGGCTCCAGGGTTCATAGTATTCGAGTTTATATCCCTCGCAATGATCGGAGACCGGTCTGCGAACCCATTCTGGAAAGATGTGTTGTTGGAAGCCTCATGTAGAATCGGCAAGGTCTGTTCGTCGTACAGCTGCGTTCCCGTCTCGAACGACTCGGGTGTGTACTCGGTAATAGTTCTCGATGAACGTCCGTCATCATCTGTAGTCGGGCTCGTCGACTCGTCAAAGAAGTCATCGAGACTGTCGAGCTTGGTTACAATATCACCCACGTGCACATCACCACGCCCCTCATCGGAAAGCATCGTCTCCGTTCGCTCAGAGGTCCCAAAGTAGCCGTAGGGAAAGTCTTCAGCGTGGAACTCGACATCAGAAGTCGGATCGGTCTCTGTCAACATGCCCTCCGATCCTTGACATGTGTAAAAGGCGGCATGAATGTTGGCACGCGTCGCCTCTGTTTTCTTTGCGGGGACTGGGATTGCCCAGCCAGAAGCCTCGGGGATTCCAAAGAGACTCTGGGTGCGCTCGTACTCCTTGCGAATTACCTTGGAGGTCGAGCGCGTCATGCTCATCCGCAGATGGTGCTTATCCATGTGATTCCCGGACATGGTCATGATATTGTCCAACACTTCTAGCGCCTCCATGCAGAATTCAGTCTGCAAGAGTCGCAACAACGGCGATATAAGATCTGAGCCATGCCCAGCGAGTTCCGACTTGCGCATGTCGACCTCAGGTATGGCAACACAAAGGATTCTCATTGTGTGAATCTTGACCCAGGAAAGAGAATTCGTTAGCAACCCAATGAGGAATGTGACCATCTGAAAGTCCAAGTGTGGGAGATAGTATTCCCGCATCGCTCCCCAGAGTTCGCAGATGAAATCCTTACTGCTACTGTGGGGCTTCCCGGATACAATGTCATGGAGGGCAACGGCGATGCTCGCCAGTCCCTGGCTGTCAGCCTCTTCAAAGAGCAACTTTGCGGTCCGCAGCACATCTTCCCCAAAACTAGGCTTTTCAAGTTCGTTCAGGATTCGAGGGAAGTTTGCCAATAGAGAGAAGAAGAGACGGCTCTCGTCGCCGATCAAGCCATCACTCGGGAGTTGTACCATTTTGTCCATTGTGTCAAGGGTCGTTTGCCAACAGAGAGATGATCTCAGTCCCTTGTACAGCAGGGGTTGAACGCCCTCGAAGATTCCATCCCAACGGGCTGGCTGTCCATCTGCAAGGAGTCTGCGCACATTGGGGAGTTGGAGGTCGATATTGCTGAGGAACCTGTTGAGCATCTCCACGGCCTCGAGAAACTCGCGCTCGTTGATGGATTCCAGACAGGCGCAGGTAGTCCAAAACAGCTGCGGGAAACTGAGAAGATCTTCGGCATCCAGTTTGACAATAAGAGTCTTGAGCGTCGTCAAAATCTCCATGGAGAAGGACTGGATCTCAGGGTCCTCGTCCGCGATGGTGTTGGACAGTCGAGCCAGCATATCTCCAAGCATAAACTGGTCAACAGACGTAAGAACGCATCTGAAGATCTGGAACGACCGGCACGCCAGGTGGCGAACAGGACAAGATGTAGCCCAAGTAAGAGACAACCTGCCCCATTGGACTTTGATCCCAGGGAATGTCGTCTCGAATGTTCTCACGACTTCGGCCGTGAGAAATTCCATTGCAGGAGGAACTTTGCTATTGTGGTCGTCCACTTTGCCGTTACTATCCTCGTAACCCCAGACCACCGAACGATCATGGCCGCGGATTAGGTCGATGAGATTCTCGATGGGTTTTCTCTCAACATCCTGAGTCTGGTCATCAATTTGTGAGATGACAAGCTCGTGGATCAAATGCACGAGCATTTCACGCGCTTGCTCTTGTACAAGCGGTGTATAATGATCCCAGAGAACAGTCACAACCTGAAGTAGCAACGGGACATTCTCCGGAATGAGATTAACGGGAGACACCATCAAATCAACCAGCAGAATCAAAGATAGCTGGCCCAGCGAGAATCCAGCCTGCTTGGTCCCCACTGGCAAGGCCTCCGCTAGATCTGCACAATAGGGAAGTTGGCTGATATCGGGAGGTGGAGGGATTGCATTTCGTTTCTCGTTGGGAACCATAGCCTTGGGTGTGATTTGCATCAGAAGGAATTCGACAACCTTGATGCCAGGCGTGCTGTTGGTGGTCGACAGGAAAACAACAATCTGCTTGGCATACTCGACAAAATTTTGCTCGCGCCGCTCCAGACAAAGTTGCATGATGAAATCAAGAACCAGACGCACGTTGCCAGGATGAGGGCCTGTTGCAAGCGCTTGCCACAAGGCCTGGACCTCGTTGTGTAAGGCGCCACTGGACTTGATGGTGATCTCTAATAGGTTGGCCAGGAGAACAAATGATTGCGCAGTAGGACCTCCGTTCGGGTCCAGCTTGAGTTCAATAGACTGAATCCATGGCAGAACAACAGCAACCACGTTACGCTGCGCCGCTGGCTGCAGATCTTTGAAATAGAGTGTAAACTCGGAGAAGATGTGGAAAGCAAGTCCGGTGTGTTGCTTAGCGAGACGCTTGGAGATCTCGAACTGCGCCAGTTTGTATACAGCTTGCGTCTTGTCTGAGATGCTGATATCAAAGTCCTGGATCTTCGAGTTTCGTTGTTGGCGCGTCTCGAGGCAGCGAAGAACAGTGGCCGATTTTGACCTGATCTCGCTTTGAGTGTTGCCAAGGGTGAAAAGACAGAGACCCAAGAGCTTCCAGAAAGGACATGGATAGTCGATATGGTCCTGCAGCACCTGGGTAACCACAGCGAAGTAACTCTCGAGAACCTTGGACACGTCCGCAAGGTAACACCGCGCAATGCAGTGCTCCATCAAGTAGGAAAAGTCTCGGTTGTGATTAATCAGATTCTTTAAGGCCCTTCTGCCAATGACGTTCATGCGATCGCTCCCCGAGTTGAAGATGGCTTCGATCCAGGCCAACATGCGCCGCACATCAAACTGAAGAACGACATTGCTCTCGGTTGTCACGCTTATGGGCCCGCCACAGAGAGCAGCCATGGCACTGAGAGCTGCTGTCCTGAGGTTTCTCTTTTCGATCTCCATTGCTGCAGTAGCAGTGCCTCGTTCTCCCAAGCTTTGCTGATCGATGAGCGACTGACGCATGGTGTCCTCGCGAGCACGGATCTGAGTTTGGTTGGGCGAAAAGCCGCACCAGTCTTCCATGAGTGAGAAGGCCGATTTGCGAGACTCAAATGTCATCCATCGAGAAGGGTCTTTTGTGCGGTTTATACCTTCAAAGAGAGCTTCCATCAAACCGCAATAGTGTCGTCGCAACTTCTGAAACTCCCAGTCCATCTGGACTTCGCCGTCCATGAGGAACAGCTTCAGATCTTTAGTGTAAGAAGTGAGGGTGTTGACAAAGAACTCGGAGTTGTAGATGTCAGGTTCGTTGAGGAAGTGCGACGTCAGCTTGAAGACGTGGGTGATCTCGGTTCGGAGAAGATCCATCTTGCGATTACGTCTCGGGCTGCTGTTAGTTCTTTGGTGAATTCGAGCACGTGCATCGTCATTGCACCGAGATACCTGACCCTGCAGTTCCTCGAGCAAGGTACGATAGATGTGGATGTTGATGGACCCCATCGCAACTACAACCGCATCCCGAACAGAAGCTGACGAGACAGAAAGCAATGGGATCAGATATTTGAAGAGCACTCTTGCTGTAACAATCTTGTCCTTTGAAGAGGTTCTTGAGGTTTTGCGGACATGCTGGGGGTCCTGTGGTGCTGGGGAAGCACCCGGGTCTGCCAAAGTCGTGCAGGCAAATATCAAGTATAACTTCCACTGTTCAACAACCACTTCTGGGTGCGTTGTCACAGATCTTCCGCCCATTCTAGCACTTCCAGGATCGGTGTTGTAATGCAATCCACGGGACGGTTCCGAGAGATACACGACAGGCTTGTACATTTGCAGGATGCGATTGCAGATGAGATCTCGGCAGATGGTGACGGTGAAGGGACATTTTTCATAGGCGATTTTGATAAGGTTGGGGAACACCTTGAACCATAAAGTTGCATCGTATGAGACATCGCTTGCACAGAGCTCAACCAGAGCACCTTCGTTGTTGGTGTTCTGTAGACCGCGTTGTAGGCGGCTACGTTCAGCGACCGACAACTGCTCGTCGTTGAAGTCCATCACGCTGCTAGAATCATTCTCAAGAATGTCGATTAACCTCACAGTGTCCTTTTCCTCTGGGATCTCCTTGCCCAGAGCCTTGTCAAATTCGACGATGAGGCGAAGAACTGTGACTGCAAAATGGCGAACTCGTCGCGATTGAGAGCACAAAAAGAAGAGTCCGTGAGCTTCAGCTTGGTCAACTTCTGCCCAGATACTAGACAGATCAAGCTTGAGGGCTCGCTTATCCGAGGCATTGCTTTCTGGCTGCTCATTCGCGGCATCCCTGGTTTTTTGCATGATTTCCTCAATCCAAATCTGCAAGAGCTCAACGTACAAACGCAGGGTGTTCTCTATGTGGTTGTGGCCCAGCATTCCTCCGTCAGACATGGTCGAGTACCGGTCATCGAAATTGAAGATGAAACGAGCGAACCCCATCGTGACTTGTTGGGCGTGAGACTGCCGAGCTATGGCTTTGAGCGAGTTGGCTGAGGACTCAGCGATGTTGTACTGCAAGTGGGCTGTGCCGGTGCACAAGAGGTTAATTAAAGAGTTGAAGGGGATACTGACGGACAGGCATCGAGGTAATGCTTGCACAGCAACATGAAGCAGCTCGTAAAATGCCTGTTTCTGATCCACGATGTTTTGGTGATCATCTTTACGGGAAAAAGTAAATGTTTCAGCAATGGGAGTCTTCGGACCAGGGCTGCTGAACTTCTCATCGAGAGCTGCTTGGCCACCAAAGGTATTATCGCAGATAATGATAATCTTGCCGAGGATCTCGCAGAACTTCTTGTAGTACTCCCGTACTCCGTCACTTAAAACGTGCGTGAGCACAGGGCGTGTAACATACTCTTCTTTGGTTGTTGCCTGTGGTTGTGAAAGCGGAGAGTTTCGGGGAGAGGAAACGGCCGGAGAGACGGGAAATCGATCGGAAGAAGATGTAGGGGTTTCGTAAAACTGCGGAAAGGGCGGTTGACCTTGTCCTCCTTTCTCCAAATCAGACATGATGTAGAGGAAAGCCCGAATTCCAATCACAATACGATCTGGGTCAAGCTGCTCAACCCTCAACTCCTTGTTTGAGGTGAATAGTTCAGCGTTGATCAGGGGAAACACGACGTTCCTGAAACAATATTCTGGATATTTGAAACCGATAATTCGAATAATTTGGATCAAAGGCTCGGTGCAGGCAGTGTCAGATGCCACCACACTGCGTTTTGATGAGGGAAGAACAAGCTTCATGACTTCATCAATCTTGCGCAGGGCGCTCTGCAGGGTATCGTTGGTGCGGTAAAGATGTGTCCATAGCAGTCGTGAGATGACCTGAAGACAAAGGGGTTTCGTATAACGGTCCTTGACTTTCGTCTGCAGAGGAAGAACCAGTTGAAGCCATTGAGACCCGAAGTTATCGGGAGGTGAAACGCAGAGAAGGGTCGCTGTCAAGGGGAAGGCAGAATTCCAGTGCCTGGGCTTAATAAACATCTGAGCGAGCCGTGGCCCAACGGCGGAGAGAACCTCGGCCCATCTTGGGTGCATGAAGTGACTGTTGCTGGCCTTTGCCGCAATCGGGAGCAGAAGCATGTCTATGACCTGGCAAAAGGCTGTCTTTATGCGCTGGCCGTGAGACTTCTGGAACAGGCGGCCCAGCGAGATGAGAAAATCGCAAGATTGTTCCCATGATTCCTCAGGAGAGATTTTTACTCTCAGGTGCTTCATGCCGCCCAGGACAAGTTCGACCTTACCTTCGACGTCCCGTCCGGAGAGAAGAGTCGGGCTCTTGATGATGCGCTCCTGAAGAGAGCTCTCCAAATCGTCGACAAACCTCTTGGTGACGCTGGCAAAGTTGATACCGCTCATGTGGCCGAGGAGCTGGGCGAATAGATTCCAGTTGGAAAGTTTCAACGGGGACACCATCAACTGTTCCGAATCAGCAATTTTAAGTTGCCCAAAGATGATGCTCTCCAGTTTATCCTCCATTTCCAACGTGATGGAAGGCAGATTACTCTGACTTATGACTTCGAGGAGCACTCTGCATAAAATGTATATCGACACGGTGGATCGGCGTTCGGCTTGTGCGACGAATTCCTGTCTGGCGGCTAGAGTGGACGGACCGTTGACGAAAACCCCTTCAGGTATTGTTCCGCTGGATCCCGATGGCCCAGCATTCACCGGTTCCGTGTTTCTTCGCAGAAGTGGACCACCAGGTAAGGTTCCTCGAGATTGCTGGAGTTGGCTTCGAGCTTCGTTGGCGGCGTCGCTTTTGCTCTTCCTCCACAGCATCATGGAATCGATAAGCGCCTTTGGTTTGGGGCTCGCGATGTGGCCGAGGGCCACAATCAACTGGTCAAAGGCCGGATCGACGCCAGGGCCGCAAATCTGGTCGACATGGGGCTCGGGGTCGAAAGGTACCGTGACGCATTCGGTGAGCTTATCCTCGGCTTGTGCGATGAACTATGGCCAGGTTAGCCTGCTTGTTAGCTACTGCGAGGTTGCCTCAACGAACCGAAGTAAACAGGACGTGTAGCGCATATTCGCCAACAGTCTTTTGGTCGTCCTTGTGATGTCGAGAAGAATGGGATTGATGAGGAGCATGGTCGCGCCTTGACATGCTGTGCATGCGTTCTAGTTTTCGCTGGGCAGGTCCGTGAGGGGAGATTTCGGCGGCAGGGGGGCGGTCCATGGTAGCCGTACTCCCAGACAGAGCTGTAGGCGGCCGAGAGGGATAGCTGGTGTCGCCATCGAGGCGGGCGGCCACTGATTGCATGTCTGGACGGTCGAGGCCAACGCCGGCGGCAGCTATAATCTGCGGACTGAGAGGGCTTGAAGTGGTGCTGGCCAAGCTGCCATTTCTCGAGTGCTGAATGCCGTGGACGATGGAGGTCTGGCGATGATGACCGTACGCTAAAGCCTTGGGATCGATGACCCTTTCGACAACGTTGGCGAGAACGCTTCTGGGGTGGCCAGCGTGGATGCGCGGGGAGTTCAAGGTTGTCGAGTGGAAGGTCTTGTCAGTGGACGAGTCTCGTGAATGCGAAAGCGAAGGGCGGCGAATGGCGAGCGGGTCGAGGGCAGCAGGACGAAGTGTCTTGTCCCAACTGGTCTCATCTTCGTCCTCCTCGTCGAGTCTTGAAACGGACCGAGGCGAGAACCTAAGCGGATCCTGCAAGTGGTCCGGCAGCGGCTGCGACGGCGGCACTGTTGGGTCACACGAAAGATTGTCAGCGATATTTGTGTCGTTTATTGAGAATGTCTCGGAGGGATGAGGATGCTAGGGTGGCAGGTGGCAGATGACAAGACAAGATGTGAAGGAGAGACAAAAGGGTCGTCAACTGTAGGACGAGTCCCAAATGCAGGCGCAGGCGCAGGCGCAGTCAATTTGCCAGTGTAGCTGCAGTGCAAATGGAGGCTCGATTGTTGACTACCAGAGCTGGAGATATCGATATCTCGCAACGAAGTCATTCCCGCAACACAACGCAACACAACAGCGGAAGTAAAGCGGGAAGAGGGGCTAAGTTAAGCCAAGTTGGTAATAAAGTGACTAGCTTAGTGGGCGGCCACCCACACAATAGCATCAACACTTGTACATTTGGACAACTTACCCATCTCAAATTAGGTTGTATCGCAGGCCCATGGTCTGTTTTGGATTGACGACTTTGCAATTCGCGGGGGCGTGATAAATCGAGAATTATTGAAGAAGTGGCAAAGAGGAAGAAGGCGGAGACGAAGGAGACAAAGCTGGAGAAGAGGAGAAAGTAATCACTCCAAAGGGCAGGTCGTCAGCAGGCCTGTGTCGTGTTGAGGGAAGGGATGCTGCTGTACACGAGCAAATCGAGAGAGGCAGGCCGACAAAGACAAACATACGAACAGTAAATACAACTACTAAAGGTCCATAGGTAGAGACTAACGTTGGATGGACCAATTTTGGAGGCTGGAGTCGACCAGGTCCGAGAAGCAATGACGCTATTGTACCCACCTGATGAATGCCTCACACCTTAGCCTCCAGGGGGATAGGCGGACAGCTTTCCCATTGACATAACCCGCCTGCTAATCATCTACCAGTATCTTGAATTTTTTTCAAGGGAGGACGACAAGAGGCGGCTAGGTTCCTTTTGATATACCCGCCCAGTGGCTATTCAGTTATAAGATGCACTAGCATTGTTACAGGACCTCTCCCATATCTACCACGGAGTACATACAACTAGTAACGTCGGGCACCCACTGACGGGCCACCCCCAGAAATGGGCCACCTTTCCACAACACAACTGAGATTATGCGATAATAGACTTTATTAAATAACAAAACAACGCATGCTTTAAATAACTCAAAATTTTAGTCAATGAAGGTTAATATGAAAGGTATTACAGAGATCCTCAAATTTTGTTTTCTTAACGCGAATTCCCGTGGCTCTGGGCTTTAAGATCTTTGCCATCTCTTCACGCGCCTTCTTGATCGCTGGGACTTGTGCGAAGAGCGCATTTCCCTCCGGCTTCACTTTTTTAAGCTTTTTAGGCATTAGTTGTTCATTCCGATGTCTTAGTTGTTTAATCTCTCTATCCCGTGCCTCCAACTCGACGTGTTGACGATCCATTTGGTGACCAATCTTCTTAAAAACGAGGCGTACGGTCTTATTGACTTTGATAGTAGAAGAGATCTCGGCAAGTGTATTTCTGACTTGCATAGATGACTTTGGGGTCTCGAAGATACATTCAGCTGGTCGTTTGAGTGTATTTGGTGGTGTTTTAGGCCGCTTAGGCTGCTCAGGCGTCTTGGTAACCATCGGATTCATTAGAACTTTAGCCAGGTTTACTGGCCATAGTCCAGTGACCTTCCAGCCGGCGATAACGTTCTTTTCGGTCATAGCGGCGTGTCGAGCTTTATAATAGTTGATAAGGAACTGTGCCTTGCTATATGGTGTATCTTCTGCGTCAGAAAGCTCAGAGACAAGCCGACGGTATGCCGCCTTTAACGGGCCGAAGATAGAGAGATCTAGAGGCTGACAGACGTGGGAAGTATGCGGAATAAGAAAAAGGAGGAAGAT
>JABFEV010000264.1:0-16644 GCA_013618395.1 Fusarium domesticum | reverse complement strand
CCTCCCTCTTCCCCGACCTTCCCCTTCTCCCTTCTTTCCTTCTTCCCCTCTCGTCCCCCCTCCCCCACTTCCTACCCATTCCCCCCGTCACTCCTGCCCGCATCTCTCGGACCCTCAAGTTCATCGACGTGGTGCCCTTTCCAGCCAGACAATCTTCTTCCTTGTCGCTTTCTTGCAAGAACAACAAATCAATTCCCCGTCTTATATCCATTCAACCTAGATTGTTTTGTATCTCCATCTCCCCTCTTCTTCCCGGCTCTTTGGGTAGCATCTTTCAAACAAAGGCGTGACAGTCTCCGTGACGATCTAGTCACAAGCTGCCTCCAGTTGGCTAGCAGCAAGCTTGACCAGCTTTACCCCACTCGCCTCGCCTTGCAACTCCTCCCATGACGAGACCCCTCTTCATCTGCTACCTGTCCGTCGTCTTTCCTCTGGTCTAGCTCAGCTTCACCATTCTCTCGCCTACATCTTGAACGAGCTCTCGACCTCCCTGAGCCCCTCCCGTTTCTACCTGATCGAGCTCAGTCTGGCATTAGTCGGCTCTCTAGTATCTTTCCCTTGACACCATCGTCGTCAACAACAACAACGACGACGACGGGATTCTAGGTCAATCGTGTCTCTGTCTCTGCACTCAGCGTAAGTAGTTTCAGCATTGCTATCGTCATCACTGCCCAGCAGTCGCACTCTCTGTTCCTTTCTCTCCCACGCCACTCACTTGCTTTGCATGGCCCCTCCCAATGTCAAGGGTTCAAGGATAGCTTCCATGCTCTTAGCGGGCGTGTTTTACTTCTTTCTCCATTTCCCCATAACTGAATGCTGTATTCCAGTCATCATTCTGTCTCGTCCTTGTTCATCTGTTTATTACTTTTCGCCACATTACTTTACTATCAAACCAGCTTCGTGCCCTTGTTTTGCACCATCCCACACCTGCAAGCCAACACCACAAATCCCTTTGTCAAGCTCCATGGCCCTTGACCTTGACAACAACCCTTGCTGACCACATCCAGTTTGGTCACCTTAGTTATATATTTGAGAGTCGTAGCGCTTGTATGTTATTTTTGTTCCCTTTCCTCTTCCCTTCTCTTTCTCTCCCGTCTGCGGTTACATAGCTTCTTTCACACCCCGTTTACCGAAATCTTGGACCGAAGCTTACAACAGCCGAGCAGATACCTGACAACCAACATTTCTCTGCGCCTACCCACCGACTCATCTTTGCGCCGGTTCATTTAGCCATATCCTCAGCTCAGCTCAGCGAGTCTAGTCTCGTGCTGCATCTTGCGACAACTTTTACCACCCCTTACCTGACTCATCCAACACCCCATCTTCACACTATGTCGAACCTATTCTCGAGCCCTTTTGGGGACAACAGCAATCCCTTTGGCGGAAACCGTTCCGGTAATATGATGCACAGCGTGATCGAGGAGAATGAGAATGATCCTGCTGCCCCCCCTGCGAACGACAACTTTGCTGCGCAGAGCTCTGGGTCTCTCTTCTCTGGTCCGTTTGGCGGCGGCGGCGATGCCTCGAACGATGCGCCCTCCCACCCACGAACATCTGCCAACCCAGACGGCTACCCCGCTCAGTACAATTTTGCTCGCCGAACCTCTGTCTCAGCAGAATCACTGAAGCCCAGTGCTGACACCTACGACAACTGGTCTCCCCCTGTTCACGAGAAGACTCCGGAGCAGATTTCACGTCTCACGCATGCTATTGAGGGAAACTTCCTGTTCAATCACCTTGAGGATGAGCAGAGTGCCCAGATCCTTGGCGCTTTGGTTGAGAAACCGATACCAGCCAAGGGCATCAAGGTATGTCGGCTTGCGCGAGGCACCAACGCAGCAGGAACATGCTCACATGACAACAGGTAATCAGCCAAGGTGACGCCGGTGACTATTTCTACGTCGTCGAGAAGGGTTCCTTCGACGTCTATGTCAACCCTGCTGGCGCCCTCCAGGCCGGCCCAGAGGGCATGGGAAACCAGGTGGGCAACATCCAAGCTGGCGGCTCATTCGGAGAGCTTGCTCTGATGTATAACGCACCACGAGCTGCGACCGTCATCTCCGCCGAGGCGGGCTGCACTGTCTGGGCGCTTGATCGATTGACCTTCCGTCGTATTCTCATGGAGTCTACGTTCGCCCGGAGACGAATGTATGAGAGCTTCCTGGAGGAGGTGCCCCTCCTTGCCAGCCTGACCCCTTACGAGCGTTCCAAGATCGCCGACGCTCTGGAGACAAGGAAGTTCGCGACAGGAGAGGTGATCATCAAGGAGGGTGACCCTGGCGACGCCTTTTACCTGCTTGAGAAGGGAGAGGCAGATGCTTACAAGGGCGACACCGGGAACAAAGTTCGTCACTACAACAAGGGAGATTTCTTTGGAGAATTGGCTTTGCTCAATGACGCCCCCCGCGCAGCTAGTATCGTTGCCGCGACGGACGTCAAGGTGGCTAGCCTAGACAAGAATGCTTTCCAGCGGCTGCTGGGACCTGTTGAGGGTATACTGCGGAGGACAAAGTATGAGGGCGTCAAGTCGGGCGTTGAGGAAATGGATCCTTTGCATAGCGGATAGGTCTCGAGAGCCTGGAACTGTTGTCGGAAAAGTATGTCCAAGTAGGTGGCATGCTAAGTTTGTTGAGCATTGGCATGGTTTTGTGTGGGGGATTAGCCGCGAAGGGCAATAAATGGAGGAAGGGCTTGTGTGTCGGCGTTTTGAGAGGTTCTGGTCCCACCCTCGCTTTCCTAGGATAACATGACTAGTGATTAGGTATTTTGGTTGATATCGACAAGTAGGCTGTTTGCCGCTCCAAATACTTGACCAACAGTAGTGTTGGCCATTGGTGAAAGTGAAGAAGTAATCAGTGTGTAATTTGTTTGTATGTAAAGACCATTACGCCGACCCGTTGAGGCATGAGTAATCTGACATGCCTCTGCTTACTCCATGTCCTTGATGAGGAACCCGTGTTTGATGTGCGTAACGGTCCTCCTACTTTATGCGCTCGCTTTGGTCCTCGCCTTGATCCTCGCCTTGGGCAGCCCTTCTCGTCAACTCCTCTCGAATTCTGCTCTTGAGCTCCTCAACCGCAACCTCGGTCTCCAGCACCCTGCCGACGCTAGCCTGCCACGTATTATCCAAAGTTTTGACCTCGGCCGCGACCGCACCTTGACGCTTCTGCCTCTCGAGATTCACAATGTCAACCTCGCGCTTAGTAGCGGCCAGCTCACGCTCAAGTGCCTGCAGCTCAGCCTCGAGGGCATGATTCCCTAGAAGCCAGGCGTTGCGACCCCATTTATCCAACAGGGCAAGGTTGGCCAGACGAGCCTCTAGGTAGCTGTGTGAGACGGCGGCGGAGGGAAGGGCTGCTTCGGGGGCGGATGATGATGAGGGGGCCTCGTAGCGGGCTAGGTCTAGAGGTGCAAGAGGTGTTGATTTAGATACGCGGGCGAGCTCGGCCGTCATGGCTGGGGAGAAGGTCGGTTCTGAGACCGTGGGGACTGGCTGGCGTGGTGAGGTCGAGGCTTCGTCGTCGATGAGGGAGCGGGCGGCGGCGAGGGCGTCGGAGGAGGGCTCAGGATCGATATCTGGAATAAAGAGGTTAATCGGATTTTGCGTTGGAGGACGGAAGGGATGGGCGTACAGGGGAGGGACTCGTGGTATGCTGGTTGGATAGCCATGATGTGTGGTTTTTGGTGTTTTTCGCGCCTTGCGGTCGTGCCGTGTGAATACAAGCTTACTACCGTAGCTTAGAATTAGGAAATAGTGTGTGGTTTATGTATGAATAAACGTCGTTCAGCCTTGTTCTATACTTTGCATAGAGAAATCAATCAACAACCCCATGGGAATTTTCCCACAACGTAGTTTCTGCACAGACCACCTCTCCTCCAAGAAAAAACTGACAGCCTTGTTTGAAAATCCCAGCCTTGCCTCCCCCGCGCTTCTGTGGAGCAGACCCGGTTTTTCTAGATGCATGTCATGGAACTGGGACTCCACACAGCATTTGTGTTGATAGCGATAAGAGCAACGACGTCAGTTGGTGAAATGAGAAACGGACATGTAAACAGTAGAATAGATTAAACATATAGTTCAACAGCTATTTGTCAAATTATGTAGCCGTAGAAATCTCTATTGTAAAACGGGTAGGAAAATGATTCTATGTGGGAAAAAAATCATCACCTGCGTATAAATGAGCACGGAAAGGTAACCCCAGGCGAATTTAGGTCAAGAATGGTAAATATCTCTGGGTTGAGACCGGAGAGGAGATGAGACACAAGAAAGAAGATAATTGACAGGGAGGATGAGTGAACAGTTGCGGTGTTGGTAAATCTAGTGGTGGATCGACAAGTTCGTCTTGCTTATCAAGGTGCGAGCTGCATTGAATGAATTGTGTATTTAAGCCATCTATGGTTTGGAAACTTGTGTTCTGTCTTCTACACTGAGGAAATAGATCACAGATACAGGCATAGCAAGTTCGATGCATTGAATGAAATTGTCACGGTCAATATTTCCATTTCAGACAATATAAGCCGTTTGATTGTCATCGTATTGATGCTAATATGGTGGTGATACAGTGATAAATCCTTGCCGCTCATGTGTGGCGTAAGAAATCGGTTCAGCGTCCAAGTAAGGTGCGCAAATAGTCATGAGGGTCCATCAACTCGGTCCAAATTCCGCTTCCGTAAATCCTTCCTCCCCCTCAGGTACCTTTCTGCCTAGGTGAATATCATCCTCTAGTGCTAAAGGCTTGAATGTTGTTTGTTTCATTTCGTTTCATACCGTGTCATTTCGTGCTCATATAAAAACCATACTCCTCCCGTTGATGGGTAAATACCTAATACATGTAGTTGGGGACCCTCCAGTAGACATTGCTGGCGTTGTTATTGACGACAAGCAAGCTTGACTACTAATCTCTCGATGGGAATGTGGTAGATCGTTTAGGGAGCGGATCGACCGCTCTCGGAAGAGTCGGTCTTGGAGAGGTTGTCGTTCTCCTCCTCTTCCTGGGGGCCGTGAAGAGACTCCTCAAAGACGGGCTCCTGCTCGTTGATCTCGAACTTGGTCTTGAAGTCGGAGACATGATGGGAGAAGCTGCTGCTGTTGGAGCGGCGGCGGGTGTTTGTGAACTTAAAATCGTCGTCAGCAATATCATCGCTGAAGCTACCCCTGTTTTGGTTGTCAGAAAATGATGTTACTCGAGCCAATGTATGTAGAAGAGACATACCAGTTGCCTCGACCAGAACCGTCCTTCTTGACCTTCTTGGGGTCGGCATCGGCAAACCCAGACTTGGCAAAGAAACGAGGGAGATACTCGGTAGGGGCAGCAGTCCCCTCAGCGAGGCCCTTGTGGTCACGGTCGTTGGCCTTGTGGGAGCGAGTCACTAAAGAGAGGATTTGTTAGTCATGTTGACGATGCGAGAATAAGAATTGAATCTAGAGCTGACTGATGGATGATATTGGCAATACTTGATGGTTCCGGGATGACTGGGCGAGGGTTGTTGATGAGAATGATAAACAAGATGAGAAGATGGATGATGAGAACGAGGGGTTGCAAGTGTGTATAAGAGATCAAAAGGGGCCTGGGATGGCTTTTGTATGAAGCAGGTTAAACGCCACCAGCCGGAAATTCCCTCTTATTAGTACGGAGTACAAAAGGTAGCAGAGACACAGACAAACAGTCCCAATCAGTGCAAGATGTAAGAGGCCGAGTAGCGGTGCGGGGTGTTGAGGTATGTACTCCGTGTCCCGAATTCTTGTACCCGCCAGTGTGAAGGCGGCGGAAAAGGAACAACGGGCGGGAGGTGGGGACACGGTTGAAGGAGAAGAGAGCCAAAACTTACTTTTGGTTGTTTGCAAAGGTGTGTAAGAAGGATGAAGTGGGTGTCGTGACGTTGTATGCGTGGGGTTTTTGATGGAAGCCGAAGATGATGAATTGGGGACGGTTCAGAGAGATGAAGAAAAGACAAGTTGAAGAACAGTAGTTTGTTTGTTTGGAATATCGGGGAGTTGATGTAAGGTACTCTTGCACGTGGTCAAGTATGAGGGGCTGGCTGTGCTGATCGTAGTTGATGATGTCGTCTCCAACTGTGTACAGAGTATATGTACTGGCAGGTGAGGTTCGCGGATGGTTGTCTTTCTTTATAGTTGGTTTGAACAAATCGTTCTCTGTCGAGTCACCTTGTGTATGAGTGTGGAAGATGTCTGATAATCGTTGGGAGATTGATGGTCTTTTCATTGTCTGGGAAGGGGGAGCTTTATATCCCGAGAGTCACGCGAGGGACGATGCGAGATGGCATCACCTGGCGTCCAATCAGCTCATACCCAGTCCTTTTGAGCTTGGTTGCTTCCTTCCCCCCTTTGGCCTTAGAACGTCCTCTGTCTCTCTACTATGATCACCTAGCAAGCGAGTACCGCGCTCGGCAGCTCCGGTCTCCAAATTCCTAATTGCGCCATTGTGAGGAGTCATCAATTGCCCCCTCACCTTGCTTATAGCTTTTGGAAGGAAGCTCCATCGAGACCCTTCATCCAACCCACAGTCTCACACAATCAAGACGCGACGCATGGAAGTGATGGAAGGGTACGTATCGCTTGATGACAGGCAGTTTACCACTGATGCCCCACTTTCTGCTGCGGAGGACAGCAGGGCCAGGCAGGAGACCCAACAAGCGGGTCTCGAAACAGTGGACCTCCACATGCCCCATCATGTCCGTTAATCGCGTGACCCTGACGCAAGCAGCCGCCGACCGACTTTCTCTCATTATTCCCCGTATGAACGAGATAGGTATGAAGAGGTCAAGGCCATCTCACGACTAAATGTTATCAAAGCACGTTGCCATTAAGGAGAGGAGAAGCGGGTGAATACATGCAATTAAGTCATTCTCGAAGCAAGTGACGATGATGGTGCTGCAATCTACCATACGATTCACCTCATGCCATTGTCTGTGGTCAATGGTCTTCAATGAATCTCGCCTGTGTTTACCGAGAACCAGCATGAGATTAGCAGAAAGTACCAGGTGATGAAGATTCAAGGGGCTACCACCGTTCCAAGGACATCACGACAAAGGAATTGATCTTCTCCCCCCTATTAGTTTCTATAATTACAATGGCTTGTGTTGATCTCACTGTGCCCCTCTTGAAGACTCCATGTTTTTAGCCTGCATCGTCGCTCTGAGCCTCTTCATATTATTATCTTGATCAGCCGTGCCTCGGGATTACGCAAACCAAGTCAATGGAACAGGCATGTGTATTGAATCACAATTGGAGAATAATCTCATGACATGGGAGGAGAGACGCAAAGAAACTGCTTGCCTCTTGTTGTTGTTCATTTCGGCACTTCCACGATAAGACAATCTACCTATCGACAGGGGTAGCTAAGGAGCTTTGTCGGCCTTTGGCGGTGGCGGAGGGGAGTCATGAATAAATTGCGGGGATCTGGGGTACACAGGATCTTGTACAGGATCTTGCACAGGAACACGCTGCGGCTAAATAATACCAACATCATGGACCTCATATATCCATTGTGAACGGGATACCTTGGTATGCTATTCATCTAAAGTAATGCTAAAACAACTTCATCATCTCAGATCCAAAGCGACACATCGATTTATCAATATATAAGTACCTTACCCAAGATACCCTCTTTAAGCATGCAATCGCTCACAAGCATCTCCCCCAACACGATACAAATACATCCGCATTTGCCGCCTCACCAAGCATCAACGTAACAAAACATCCCACCAACAACAATGACGAAACATCTCCATAACGATACTCCCACTTTCCTTTATCCTAACGAATTCCGATGCCGCAAGCTGACTCAGCCATCTAGTTGTAGTAGTACAAACTCTCCCGGCCCCACCACTTGCGCACATGATCCCGTGTCCCATCATCCTACTCCACGAAGACATGATCAGCAGGTCCGGTTCGGCGGTCAAAACAGACGGAATCAGTTAGGTGAGTAAACTCAATTGAGTAGGTGCCGGCTTACATCGCCACTGGCTGCCTGTGCCGTCTTTCCCAACAGAAAAGAAAACACCAAAATTGAGTCATGTTTTGGGATAGAGTTGGAGACACGGGCCTTTCTTTCTGGTCTCATGATCATCGTCGACTCCTGCTTAATGTTAGTTGACAAGTGTTCACTATTACTCTTTCCACAAAATTGTTCCGTGGCAGTGTCATGGGAAAACTCATCATGACATAACTACTATAAAATATTCTCATACACCCGGGCTCCATGTGGTGTTGATGTCACTCTAGGCTACAGTTCCAGGTCAAAAGCATCAAGATAGTATGTAGACCATCATGTTCAAATTTACATCGAATTATGGCATATAAAATTAGGCGTCCGTCTCAACATTTGCCCACCCTCACAACACCTGGCTCTTCACTCATGTAACAAAAAAAATACGTATTAAATCATGTCAATTAGCTTGAGCTCTTCTCACTTTTCAGTCTTCGCCTCTGCTTCTATAATTTCTTCTCTCCATTGATCAAATACGAATTCCTGCGCCGTCAAAATTTGTACACTTATCCTCTTCTTCTTCTTCTTCTTCTTCTTCTTCAAAATCCTCCCCTAGTCAAACAATCGTCCCCTTTCCACTAGCTCAACCGTCCCCCCTCACCTTGATCCCAGCTTCGAAAACTCATTCTGATATCGTAGCTTGAAGCCATTACACAACGCACGCATGTCTGGGTACTGATAACCCTTGAGCTCAAACCCTTGCGGGATAGCTCGCACCGGCAATGCTATCACCTTGGCCGTCCTGCTAGCCTTAAAGCACAACCAAAAGTAGCCGGGGTGCTTGGTATCAATGCAAAACGCGTACGCCGATCGGTTCGGGTTGGCATCAATGTACGTCGTGAGCCATTTCTCTGTAGATCCTGGTTAGCATCCCATCATTTACTTCTCACATCGCTCCGGATCAACTCACCTGTCTCTCCCCGAGATCGGTTCTGGTACTTGTCGTTGCGCATCAACTCCTCCACCTTTCGCGCCATAGCCTTGACGTGCTCCACAATCAATTCATCCAGATCACTGTATGTGTATTTGCCGCCCACACGCAGCAACTTGCCTACTGAGAACTCTGTATCCTTTTGCATCTCGAGCACATCGATATGCTGGTACACACCATCTGCAACCTTCCAGGTAACTGCAAGATGGTCGTTGCCTTTGGACGATGGGCGGATAATCACTTCGCCCGGTGGCTGCGATCCCAAGAACTCCTCGGCCTGGAGACCGTTGAAGGGTTTGAAGTTGGGGTGCTTGACCACGCGCTGCGTGCGGCCAGTGGCCTTGTCCTTCTCCCGCAGCTCCTCTCTGTCCGCCGACTCGAGAGAATAATCCCACCCATCACGGCCATAGTTGATGGGTCGCTTGTATGGGACCTTGAGCGAGTCCTCTCGCATAGTCATCTTGACCATAAAGTCCTTGTAGTTGATGTCTAGAATCTTGGCCTGGGTCGTCTGGCCCACGCTGAGCACTTCCTTGATCGACCCCCGCTGGTTAACTTCGTGAGCTTCGACTCTGCCCTCGATGCCGCAGTCGAGCTTGACAATGGCAAAATCATCCTTCACAACCCGCACGTTGACAGGGAGAATCATGCCGTCACATAACGTGTTCTGCGTCTCGCCAGTAAAGATGGTGAAAATCTCCGAAACTGTCAAGAGAGCAAAGTTCCTCCGCAGCTCTTCGTAGGGTGCCTGAAGCTCGGCACGGATCGTCTCGAGAGTCGCTCGTTTGCGCTGACTGTAGTTTCTCTCGAGCTGTTCTGCGTACTCCTCGAGAACCAGCTCGTTGACCTTGTCCTGCTCATCCTGCTTGAACAACTTGCGGACAATGGCGCCAGGGCCATTCTCATCTGTCTCGGCCTTGACATCCTCCTCGTCAAGCTCCAGGGCATCAGCTGCCATCTTGCGGCCAAGTTCATAATCCTCAGGATGCACACGAGTGTTATCCAGGGGATCAGACGCCGGGTTGGTAGACTCATACTCAATGAAGAGGAAGCTGGCGCAGTTGTTCCACACTCTAGGGCCGACAACGGGAAGCTTACCACTATCGGGGTCACCAACAAGCTCGTCCCTTGTGTTGACAGCGCCGCCGTTGGCGTTGATAGCCTTGATGACACTTGTAGCCTTACGCGGGCCCAGACCTGATACGTAGGGCAAGAGATTCGCCACATACGTGTCTGTCATGACCTCGTTGATATCAACACCGCAAAGGT
Source organism: Fusarium domesticum (assembly GCA_013618395.1). Classification (NCBI taxonomy): domain Eukaryota; kingdom Fungi; phylum Ascomycota; class Sordariomycetes; order Hypocreales; family Nectriaceae; genus Fusarium; species Fusarium domesticum. The sequence goes on along the minus strand of JABFEV010000264.1, from coordinate 6,435 downwards.
TGACCATGTCGACCATGGCTGAGTCGAGGGCCTTTGCAAACTTCTCCGGTGGTAGCAAGCTCTGACAAGGATGATAAGCGAGAGAAACGACGTCCTTGCCAAGAGCTGCATATTCCTTCATCGGGTTCTGCATGTATCGCGCAAGGGCGACACAGTATCTCGTGACAGGATTGAGACTGGGGTGCTCAGCAATTCCTCGAGCGCTGTCCTTGTACAGGCGGGCTACCTCGTCATTGACAATCACAACCTCCAGCGGTTCCGTTCGGTAGTCACCCGTGTCTTGATCCTCAAACTCGGGGCCCATGAGACCCTTCTCGCTGATCAGCGACTCAAGGTCGCGCACGAGCTTCTGAGTGCTGGCGGACCATCCACTGACACCAATCACGTCGGGGCGGCGGCGGTTGACCAGTTCTACAAAGTCCTCACGTTGGCTCTCGTCGCGGCCAAGGTTGCCAAACTTGCCTTGCTCAATGAGCCTGCCGTCCTCCTCCACCCATGCCCAGCAGATAGGGTCACGGGCGGCATCACTCATGCCATTGGAGAGGACCAGGACTCGTGGTGTGGTTCCCAGGATCATGCCCTTGGGTTTGTAGGGGGCTTGATCGAGGCGTTTGGCGTACTCTTCTCGGCAAGTCTTGAGAATCTCATCCTGGCAGAAAGTACGGATAACCTCCTTGACGTTCTTTGCAATGATCTTTTCTAGCCTTGGGTATGCAAGATCGAGAACCTTCTTGCGCTCCTCCCGCCATTGCTCAGCACGATCACTGAAGTTTTCAGATTCGAACTCCTGATACAGCTGCCGGCGGAACTCGTATCGAGCGGGCATGGCCAGCTTGATGTCGACAAGACCTTCCTCCTCGGCCTTCATCATCTTCAGGAAGACCTCGGGCTGGTGAACGAGATCGGCGATTGCCTGGTTCTGGAGATATTTGATCTCGTAGTAAGGATGGCTGTCATCGATCCTGCGTAGACCCTTTTCCGTTCGTCGACAACTGATCTCCGCGGCTTGATAGTATGAGTTTCTGAAGTGCTTGCGCATGCGAGGGCTAGCAAACAACTCCTCTAGATACATCTGCCGAGCCGCGTTGATGACCTGGTCACCTGTGCTGAAATTGTCGTCGATCAAGCTGTCGGCAAGATCCATGGGATACTGCGCATCATCATCCGGCGAGATCTTCTTGCCCTGTCGCAGAGCATTCTTCGCGAGCTGGTCTGCCGTAATGCCGTAAGCGCGAACAAAGTTGTATGCTTTGCCCTGCCGCACACGGTCCAGGATAACTGATTTGGACCCTGCACGCTTGATCTGCGAAACGTTGCCAGTCATGGCAGCGAACTCTTTAAGCTGTGGACCATACTGGAACTGTAGGTAATCCTGCAAATCCTGGAGTTCTTCCATGGTAGTGGCCTCTGGTATCATCTCTTCAACGATTGAATCTTGAACGTTGAAAGACTTTATATTCTCCAGCGTCTTCTCCAGGGAATTTCGCTTATCCACAAACGATCGGAATTTGATGTCAAGCTCTAGGATTTTCCAAAGGTCATCTTGGTTGAGCAACTTCTCGGCACTAATGACATACTCAGGAGCATCAGGATCAGCTCGATTCGGGTTTCGTGTTTTTCTCGTGTGAAGAAGATAGTCTTTGCGATGTTGGAAAACGTAGGGAACCTCGACTTCGTCAACGATGAAGAACTCAAGGACCTTGCCAACAGCCTTGCCGAAAGGGCTTTGCAAATCCGGCGCGAGACCTTTTTTGGGCCACAAGTGGTTCGTGATCCAGCGAGCTTCCTCCCTGAATTGGTCAGCCGAGAGCTGCAGGTTCTTGAAGGCCTTGCGTTCAATCTGAAATCGTTCGGGTTCGTCGGTGAAACGGATATGGTTATCCTCATCTGTCAGCAGCTTCTCCTTCAGCTGTGAGGGCTCGAAGACGTCCTTGAGCTCGATGGTCTGCTCTTCACGTTCGCGATCTTCCTCTTCCTCCTCCATTTGCAATGCCCAGTCGTAATCTTCGCCGTTGCCAAAGATAGCCTCCATGTCGTCGAGAGCATCCTTGTCCAAGCTGGTCGTGTCGACAACGCCACCCATACCGCGACCTGTGGGCCGGGCGACTTCAAGGTCCTCAAGCTTCTGTAGTCGAGCATCCTCATCTTCGGGATAATCCTCTTCGATAAAATCGTCAAACTCATCCGCTTGAGCTCGGTAATTTGATCTAGCGTATCGCGGATCGGGGGCCTCCTCGTCTGCATCCGAAAAGATGTCTTCAAGGCCGCCCTTTTTGCGGCCTCGGTCGTCGTCATCGCGATGTCCGCGCTTGAGTCGCTTGAATTGGGACTAGGGACAAGGTCAGTATGGCTGGGGAGGTGCCTCGTGCCAGAACGTGTCGGCTTATATTTACCTGGGTCTGCGGTTTCGGTCGCTCGCCAAATTGTTCGCCAATCAGCTCAAAATCTTCGTCGTCGAGCTGTGCTTCCTCTTCGCGATCGCGGTGATCTCGCTTCCTCTTCACGACAGGGCGCACATCGGCATCGGAGTCGTCGCCCTCCTCCTCTTCGTCTTCGTCTTCGTCGACAATGAAGCCTTCGCGAACCTAGGTAAGGATTAGGTTAGTCCACAAAACACTAATGTCACGAGGCCTGCGGATGGAACTAACTGCGCGAGCTGCCTCTTCATCATCATCGTCCTCCTCTTCCTCGCTCGAGTCTTCAACTCTTGGCTTTCTTCGTCGTTCAGTACCGGTATCCTCGTCAAATGACTCGTCGTCCTCATCATCGTCGAGCTCAGCCTCTCCCGAGATGAGATCGCGCATAGCGTTACTCATGTTTGCGTTTCGCGGAGCTCTCGCGGAGCTCAAAGCCTGCGTTGTGGGTGGAGGAGTGAAGTTTTCAGAATCGTGGAAGAAATTGACAAGAAATTCCCTTTCTGCTGAGAGAAATTCAAGTCTGATGAGAAGAGAAAGAGGGGAGAATATTTAATAATGGAGGCAAATGTCGATTATCTTAGTGTTTGCATATGATGTTTTTAGGCTTTTTTGGACACTGGATCATTCATACATGTCCAGCCTCGTCGCGATTTGCAGGGGGGTAGACGGAGAATCTAAATTGCGTTGCCGATAGGTCGAACCTCACATGTCTTACATAATCCTTCAGGCCAAGCCAATGAGCAAGTATGTCGGGCTTTTGGGGAATTTTCCAATAGTGAGTGGTTGTACGTTTGGTTTCTTTGACTGTGATTTCTTTTGGCCTCCAACCTTTTCTGCTTGATGGCTCTAGATATTCGAGATATCGCGTCAAACACGAGATGAAGGTGAAGGTGGCAGGGGTCGTAACTAGATTAAATCCACCATGAAAATGACTAGGACTATATGCAGATAACATCACAGCTAGACATTCGATAAATAACTATTGTCTTCTTCTTAATCAAACCTACGAGTACAGACTCAAAGGCCATCGTACTGGGCGATGATATATGGCGACTTGGCATGCTAGCACTAGTACGAAGGAAATGCTCGATTAAAATCTCGAGTATGATGAAGTCTTGTACATCGAAGCCATAATAACTCAGGAAAGGCAAAGGAAATGTTGAAATATTGTACCCCTAGGCTCAAAGATGTTAGTAATAACCATTTTAGATATCCTATTCTTTTTAATGTAGTTTACTTCCAAGTCAAGGTATTATTTTTCAGCATCTTCTATTGCGATATAAAAGCGTCGATGGCACGTCAACAATACGCATCACAAGGCCTGTCGTTGAGCAAAATTGAAGTACATAGTATTCAATATTAGCAATGGTCAGTATCGTAAACAGCATGGACTACCCCAAATCTAATACGTACCGAGCCAAGTATGAAAGCCATCTCATGCTTGTTCTTTGTCTTAACCTCACAACCAGAGCCATCTCGTCTCACATCCCTTGAAGTTGGGCGTATGTCTAAGTCGGATCCCTCGCACCCAGGCTCCATTTACCAGGGCAACCTGGGCTCTGGTTAACGTTCCATGGTAACCTTGCGAGTCTCAATGTTAGCCATCCACTATAATTTATCCGCATCTAAGGAGTTCTGGCCCACTCAGTATTAGCACCATCTACTTTGCCTACCTAAGTATTGTGCAAGAGGGGGGGATCCCTTTCCCCTATGTTAGTTACTGTTACTGTTACTGTACTGAGGAGGCCAGTGGTTCACGTGGGATCCCTTGAATACCCCTTTGAGTGATTAATTACCTTATAACTCCTTCATTTCTTTCAAAAATCAATTAGGTCAGAAATGACCAAGATTCGTCGGAATTCGTCGTCTCCTTTGTTTGATGCGCCTCCAACTTCCCTCAGCGCAACTCCAGCCACTCCCGTCACGTTTGAACCCCGCCCTGAACCGTCCGCGCCTAACCACCATCCGTGCCAGACTGAGACCTGAGACTGATCGTAAACGAACAATCCATCTTTTTATGCCTTTGAGCCCCCGTGCAATATACAGCGACGCTTTGACCAGACCTCAATATCAGAACCACTGTTCGATCTAGTCCAGGCAAACCCCTTGTTCTCTCTCGGATTGTCATCGCTCCCTGACTTTGACCTTTTATCTCTTCAACTTTCACCGACAGCACACATCGCTAGTCCCTCCGATTACGACCTGACCATCGCGTGCACCACCTCGTCCCGCATCTTATACTTGCCTGTCCAGATTACGCAACATCCGCCAGTCAAAATCAAAGTCGTTTGATCGCCGCCACTTGTATACTTCTTCGCTTCTAAAACCCATCGATTTCTACCACTTCCCAGTCCAGTTATCCACCAACCTTACAAGAACGCCTGATTGTGACCCTTCAAAAATTGGTCATCACCGAGCCCGACTCCTATCATGGCCGACGCCTTCGCTCCGCGCTCTATGAAGCGCAAAAATGTCAAGGGCTTGGCTCTCAAGGCCGCCGCACCCAAGCCTCCACCCACCGCCGAGAACGCTCAGTATAGCTACGATTCGGGCAGGCAAGACCCAGACAAAGATGAGCAGCTGGAGATCGGAATCGAGTATAAGCTAGACTTGGGACCTGATGATCTTGAAGTCATGAAGGAACTTGGCTCTGGTAACGGTGGTACTGTTAGCAAAGTTAGACATATCACAACGGGTACCGTCATGGCCCGCAAGGTGCGTCTGCTTCTGCTTGCTAGTCATTCAAGTACTGACTATCCACCAGGTGATTCACGTCGAGGCCAAAAGAGAGATGCGAAAACGAATCGTTCGAGAACTACAGATCATGCACGGATGTAACTCCGATTACATTGTAAACTTCTACGGTGCATTTCTGAATCCGAATAACGATGTCATCATGTGTATGGAATACATGGACGTCGGGTATGTCTTTCCTCTGCATGTGATAACTCTAGAAAACTGGGATTAACTTGGACGCAGTTCTCTCGACTTCGTATCCAGAGTATCTGGCCCTATTCGCGTAGACGTCCTCGGCAAGATCGCAGAGGCTACTCTCGGCGGCTTAACATATCTCTACACCAAGCATCACATTATGCACCGAGATATCAAGCCTTCCAACATCCTGGTCAATTCCCGAGGACACATCAAGCTATGCGATTTCGGTGTTTCGGGCGAGCTTATCAACTCTATTGCCGATACCTTTGTCGGCACTTCAACCTATATGGCACCCGAACGAATCCAGGGCGAAAAGTACACAGTCAAGTCCGATGTCTGGAGTTTTGGCCTGAGCATTATGGAGCTTGCTATTGGCAAGTTCCCATTTGCAGCAAGCGAACAAGTCTCAGATGGTGATTTTGCTCCCGCTGGTATCCTGGATCTTCTACAGCAAATCGTTCACGAACCTGCGCCCAGGCTGCCCAAGAGTGATGCTTTCCCTAGTATCCTGGATGACATGATCCAAAAGTGTCTGTTCAAAGAGCCTGAGCGTCGACCAACTCCCCAGGAGCTGTTTGTAAGTATTCTCTGTCGTCGTTATTTGAACCTGCATCTAATAGAGTTAGGACCGGGATTCGTTTGTCCAAGCAGCCAAGAGAACACCAGTCGACCTTAGGGAGTGGGCTGTTGGCCTCATGGAACGAGACAACCGTAAATCACACCTGGCACCCCAGCTTTCGCCCTCGACCCAGGACCTTCTCCGGTCGAGTGATTCTCCCACCTTCCAATCACAACCCGAGGAGAGAGGAAGTCACACCCCTACATCAGGCGAGATTCCCATCGTGGGAGCCGGTATCATCTCGCCCCGGGATCGCGATCAGCCCCCTGTTCAGAGCCGCTCACCCCCTCGCAATGGATACGGTTCGAGTCGACCAGCGGTATCTGCCCACCCCGGCCTCGGTTCTCGAACAAACTCCATCCCCAAGATACCTGGCTACCCTGAGAGTGCTGGACCTTCAAGCGCTGGAGGCTCTACTTTTAGCCTGCCTGTGCGGCCTGCTCCCCCGGGTGGCCCTCTTCCCCC